>CM061537.1:103004488-103049266 GCA_030545055.2 Neoaliturus tenellus
GACTAAAAGAGGAAACATTTGATGTTTCTAAATTTTCAATCCCCTCCCCCAAAATCAAGGTTTTGGGGGGTAAGTCAAATTTCAAAATAGTAACACTGTTTTTATATACATTTTCGGATTTTATAAATAATTTTTAAAACTTTTAATTTTCCACATTTTTTTTAAATCCTTATTATTTTTACTGGATGTTGTTTTTGTTTTACTGGATGGTTTCGGAGATACAGGTAAAGTAAGTTTGCCCAATGTTATTCTTATGGGACTAAAAATTAACTTAAAAAAATGCTCCTAGCTCCCTAAAACGATTAGGTTTGGGGGAAAATACCAAAAATTAAAAGGTCTCTAAACTAATTTACATACAAATATTGTATCATATACATTATAATGTACATTATAATATACAATAATAATATGTACAATATAATCCAAATATACAAGTTTACTATTTAAAAATTTTGACTTAAGACCCAAAAAACTTTTTGGTGGAGATGGTTGAGAATTTGGAATGTTTTCTCTTTTGATAACTATGAGACTTCTGAATAGAATGATACAATTTTCTGTAGCTGTTAAAAAATAGCAGCAGGTTTTCAGACTGTTGTCTAACCACGTATATTCAAATAAGATAAAATTTTTAATTTGATAAAACATTTCTTGAACTAAACAAATTTTATATTAAATGTGTAATTGTTATCATTATGACATACCACATTACTAAATAGCTATAGAGATAATAATCTGTTGTAAATATTACATTCCAGTAGTTATTTTCTGATACTGCATGACTAAGTTATTTCGTGGCTACCCATCAATAATTACATCACAATGCAACATCACTGCTCTTATTTAACAGACGGCATTCATTAGTGAATGTGTGTAATGATTTGCCATTATAGTATCATATTCCTTTGATGTAACTCAAAAATCCTGACACAAATGATAATTGAAGGCGTTAGAAATCCTTAATTTGGTCATTCTAGATTCTAAATGAATTTGTAAAAGTTAGGATACTTCACATCATAAACAAAATAGTGTTTACATTGACATGATTTAAATATAAAATTTATTGTTGTTTCTAATCCTTATAACACCTATAATTATATGTAATTTGGTATTTATATAGTTTTACAATCGTTAGTTACAGAATATTTGTGCATTAGATAAAAACACTATATTGTGGCATTTTTCAATCACAATATATCATGCCCAAAAGGTTTTTATGGTATATTTTGATAAAATATTCATATTACTTAATACTTAGATTAGAATATTGCTAGTATTGCTATTAGAATATAGACTAGAATATTGCTAGTAAATTTAAGTAAGGTAAACAGTTAAATCAACACAGAATACATAATCCATAAATTCTGAAAGCTCTTTGAAGAAAAATGAAAGGAAAAATTTGTTTCAATTGTAAATGACAGAAAAAGTAAAAATACTAAAACTATAAACCTGTAGAGCCAAAATAATAAACAATACTCAATACTGTTCGCCAATAAATCGTTTATATTGTACTCTTTATAAAAGAAAATTAACTTCTTCAATATAGAAAAAGTGTGACAAATTAATATTATATTGAACTATGTTGTCAATTAAACTTATGAACAGGTTTTAGTTAGGTTTTCTTTTAATCCACAAAACCTTTGACAAAAAATATACAAATTTATTTCGTTGATTTATGATTTATGTTATACATAGAGTCAAAATCTATACACCCTCTTATTTGAGCAAACTGTAAATAGACAACTTAATTAAGAAGATTAATTTGTTATTGCAGTTAGTAACTGTCATTTTAGGCTTTGATTTCATGGCTCTGAAGTTATAAATATACGCATTGGATTTATTTTCTCTTTTTAGGGAACCCTTTATCTGGGTAACTTCAAGAACTATCCCATTAACTCGTGATGAACAGATTGAAGCTCAGCTTTCACGCTAAGCACGCAGATGTCAGACTTGTGGCAAGTTCAAAAACGCACGCCAGCAACCCCCCCCCCCCTCACCATCCCCCGCCTTATGATCCAAACACGGAATGAGGGGTTGGGCATGTAATGCATAAACATTATGTTACAGAACTTGGCCATTTTGAAATTGTAGAGAAAACATGAGCATTGACTCGAAGGATAACAGTGGAGTTTTGCTTTGAATAGTATTTTAAGAAAGTATCAACAAAACTCCCTAGTGTATTAAGACTTGCATTGTTTTAAAACTTACATAAAGATTTTAAGATTGTAAATAGTTTAAAAAGTTTTTGAAAAAGTCACGGGGATTGAACCCGTGACTTCTTGAACTTAAGACCAAAACGCTAACCGTAAGGCTAGAAGACACCAAATGATTGAAGTCTTAAATCTTTAAGAATTTAGATTAAAAATTAATGCAGCCTTTAGCGATATCACCGATTAAATGCGACCTAGAGTGAGGTTAAATTGGATTAACCGGCATTTCTATCTTTTTGCTTACAATGAAAGCACTATTAAAATATCTCAAAAAAACTTAAACCCAGAAAACTGACGAAAATGTATGCTACGTTACATTAGTAAACATTAGTGTAAGGCTTTTATTAAACTATTTACAACTCAAAAAAATTGTTCAGCTCTTACGAGACACGGTATAATTTCTTAGCAACATTAATCGTGTGATAACCACTTTCGTAATTTGTTGTTGTTGTAGATATCCTGTTTTTGTTTGTCAAATTTAAATAATAGGCCTAATAATAACCGATTTCCTGCTTGAGTTTTGTTAGAGAAGATATTTAAGACTAGATAAGGTACTAATATTTACTTAACATGAATACCAAGCAACGTTTTTTTTCAAAAACTAATAATAGTAACTGCATAAAATTCCAGACGTCAAAAAATGTAACATGTTAATTTAAACTTTGGTCGTGCTTTTCAATTCACGTAAATTTCAAAACAAAAACATGTTCATTTTTGAGCATAACAACTTCATTTTAATAATCAATAACACTAACAAAGTTGAAAAATAATATTGGTATGTACCACCTTAGTATGTAAATATTTCTAAAACAGCAGTTACTATACGTCTTTTAGATATACACTTTGGAGTGTAATATTTCTTTATTTAAACATCGTCAATATGAAACTCAAGACAGTTAAATGTCCTCATTGTTGGTCATCCCTAACAAATAAGTACCCTCTGTGAAGACTAATCCCCCACTCGCCACTCCCCCCCACCCACCCCTCCATCGGTCACGTGATGGATTGGCCCTTGGAGAGTGATGTACAGGTAAGCTGATTACACTGGCATCGGTCAACGCATTATGATGACAATCTAATATACATTAGGCTTCAAATTACAAACATTTACTTTCACTTCAGTAATGGTCATCACAAAATTATAACAGGATTTATTACGGTTTTGCCATTATTTAGAATCTTTTTAAAGTGATCTTTTGATGCTTTAATCTTTACCATACTAATTTGGCGGCTCTTCGAAAATGATTATTGAATATTAGTTTTTTATTGTAGTCTGAATAGTGTAATATTATATAAAAAACTGGTTCAATACTATGTATGGCTCTTAATTTAATGTTATTCTTAACATTAACTCATGTTTGAGAATCCTTAATTTAATTTTAAACTGTGTCACTCCGACAGTGTTTTAATGTCATCAAACCACGAATAATGAAATCAGATTATAATTAATGGATGTAAATTTTGAAAACGCTAAAAGTTAAATTTAAACTGAATATTAAAGAACATTTAATTGTATTTCAAAACCTTAATGATAATTTATTTTTATTTTCTTACACAAATGCTACCTTTTACACAACAAAGCTGCTAATATTTAAAAAAAATATACCATATATAAAACATTAAAATATTATTCAATACCCTTGGAATCTTGTAAAAACATTGTTAACACAATTGTAAAATCGAAATCACAATTCGTTAAGCAATAATAAAAAATATCAATTGCCCATGATAAATTAATTTTTTTCAAAATCCCTATAATCTTTTTTATATTTTTCATATTGGATTTTACTGATGACTGTATGGTAGAAATGTATTTTTAATTAAAAAGGTTTAATTTTATGCGTAAAAATATTGGAAGTTCAGTTTTTTATGAATGAAAATTGCCAAAACTACTAGTCACTGATTTAAAAACAGACCTCTCATCGGTACTACAGTAGAAGTTTACCGTTGTTAAAGTATCGATAAAAATGTAAATTTATTGATGAAACACCATGTAAAAGGACCTTTCGGATGCATCACAAAAAATTCATTGGATAGAAACGTAGAATTATTGCAGATGAATTAAATAGTCTAAGTCAATTTAATCTATTTGTTTTGTAATCACACTAAGCTATTTGTCAAAGCGTTAGTGCACATTAATCAAACACGGCCCAGCCCTGCCGAGCAGGAAGTATGACAATTCGCCCACGGATGAGGGATGGACAATTGCGGATGTCATCCCTATCTGTACACCGGCGTCTGGGGAGGCATCCGTCAAACCGGAGGTCGCCGTCCATCAGATCATAACCTCATATTGGGAGAGGCTTTTTTGCAATGCTGTTGTTTTTTTCTCCAGACTAGCACAGTTTGATAAAAGTTGTTTTTGTAAAAAAAATTCCATAATGACTAATACCGAAGTTTTTCTCGAGGATGGAGATTTATTCCACTTTCTAACTTTTAGAAAGTTTTTTATATTTTTTTATTAATTAATTTATTTATTTATTCGACACGATAGAGTTTTGGACTTGAATCTATGATCAAACATGTGGATTTAAACAATTTTATTTTATTAGAAGGTGTATTGTTTTTACCATATGATATAGACAAAATATTAAATTCCGTTTTCCATATCTCAGAATGGCCAGTCTGATATTAATTCCTAAACCTCTCTTTCAGAGAAATGGATTGTGTATTTCGTATAGAGTACTTAATAATTTCCCTTTCAATACAATTTTCATTATAAGGTAAATGTTTTCTTTATTTAATTTTTATTTGTATACACTATTTATCTAATAACCTAAGTGAAGGGGATGTCAACTGTACCTAAGTACCAAACATATTTTAGAGTACAAATAGGTATTAATTGGAATCGTGTGTTTGTTTAATACAACGTGATACATGTTTTTTTCCACTAACCAACGCTGGAAGTGAGAATATATATTAATTTAAAAGTAGTAATTTATACTATAATCATTTATAACGAAAATGGTATACAATGTATGGTTTTTATATTGTATACCTACATATAGATATATATTTTTATTGAGTTTTTTGTCACACTTTAAGTAGTTAATCACACTTGATTACGTTTTGTTTAGTATTCAATACCAGCTATAATGAAAGCGTAATTTACATTGTACAAAGACACGTGCAAAACAAGGGAGAAGGATCGATTTATCACACAATTGCTGATGATTAAGTAATTATAGCGTATGGCACTAATGTTATTGGCACTGCAATATTGCCGCTACTGCCGACAAAATAATTTAATCTCAGTATCAATATTTCTGGGTTCAATCCATGGAAAATATAAGTGTTGCATTTTACTCAAGGAAAATATTTTATTTTATCAGATTGTACCTGTGATATGGTTTATAAAATATACTTTTAATTGACAAAGTTGCTATGCAGGTGAAAGAACTAATGTTTTTATTAATTAACGTAATACACGCTCAATCTTTATATGCATTAGTTGACAGAAAAACTCACAAAGTTTACAGTAAAATGCAGTCTTGATTGTTCTTTTATAAAAAATATAAATTAGCATTTTACATTAAAAAGTGCATTTGTAAAAACATTATCTATCTAGTTAGATTGGCACAAGGTTTCAAACTAGGTTATTTAAGAGGTTTATTTGACACATTCATTTTAAGTACTTCATATATAATTGTTGAGTTTAACTTTTGAAGGTTTATCCGTCCAACTTTGAAGAGTCAGTCATTCCGTCTCATAAATTAACCACAAGTTAACTCACTGGAGTTATCTTATTACAAGTTAACAAATTAAGTTTCCTTTTATACTGCATATGTAACGTAGTTTACTAGTTTTACTCATCAATTACAATCATTCTTTGTTTACATATCTCATTGGTTTTGATTAATATACATTGACACTAAATTTTGGTTCATTGTTTTTATAAAGATGTGTTCCACATGGATGAGATATTTTATAGTTTTTCTTCAGATACAAGAAGAATTCTCGTACATTTCGTGTAAACATGCTTTTGAGCCGTTGATTCCAGTGCTAAGTACGACAAGGGCTCGGTTTCCATGGCAACCAACGTTTCTTTGCCTACTGTACGTTGATCCTCTTAGTAATTTTATTGTTAAAAATTATATTGTGAAAATTAAATTAAAAAAGGAGAAAAATTTTGGAGCTAATTATACGATATGGATTAAGTTAAACATAGCTGAGAAGCATGGATTTCTATAAAAATTTATAAATTACGTTAAATTTTAGATCCACAAATAATTGTTCTCCCTTTACTTTGGTGAAAGTTTTTTTCAACATATAAAAAAAATCTAGAGCAAAACATCGAAAGGATGGTTTGGACAGCAAATGAGATTAGTTAAAAAAATTAAAGGACAATTTTTATTAAAAAAGGAAATTATCAGATTACGATAAATTATGTGAAATCAGATCACAGCCGGAAAGAAAACAACCATTTATTTGTTCATAACATAAAATTCCATAAGACTTAGCAAAGTAAATTCCAGCAATGTGTATGTCTACACCGTATGTGTTTAGAAAAAATTAGCTTACAGTGTTAGAGAGAACTTGTTTAACTTTCTTAGCTTGGCTTATCCTTATCTTACTTTTTTGAGTAAGATATTTCTGAAAACTTCATTAGTAATCTAAATTATAATAGTCAAAACTCAAATATAAATTTTCGTGAACAATAAAAGTGAGTTGAAAAAAATATATTAGGCATAGATTTTCACATTATTTGACAACGCAAGTTCCTAAAATTCTAAATTTAAATCTACAGAAATAATTGGTATTGGATAGTATTTTATAAACAGTGCAGAAAATGATGGGAAAGTCCACATCCTTTCCTAAACCATACTCCCTCTTTAACACCAGGTTATTGTTAAGTAAAGCTACTGTATATTTACACTTTTTAGTTTATTTTCTCTGTCTTCAAATTACAGACTCGTTTGTATTATGAACACCGAGGATTTTTCATTAATTACACAACTTATATCTATTTTAACTTTCAGTATAATAAAAAAACTGTATTAAAAAAATTAAAATCAAGACACTTTTTTAATGGCTCATTCGCCCGTGTCATAGAGGCTTATAGCAAAACTCTCTGAGGCACGAAGCCACCATATTCTGACAAGTTTCAAAAACTCACGCCACTCCACCCCCCCCCCCATCACCCGCCCCCACCCCCCCCCCCCCCAGCCCTAAACTTACAATCTGCCTACCGAACAATCACCAGCCAGCGAGTGTACACGTAGCGCTAAACTTTATGGATATTATATTGCATTCCTTGTTCTTGATACTTTGTTCGAATAACCAATATGCGTGATGTTCTCCCACTTTATTGCCTTAAGCTAAAATAAAATACGTTAATAGCGTAAGTTTTGTTCATGTATCTTTTTAACTTTTGTGTTTTGTTTTCTTTGTGACATATCTCTTACAAAATGTGTTCAGATTTTAGAATTTTTATTTTTGTTCCCTACACTTGAATATTTAGAAACTGGGTATGATTTAGTGTTATGTAATACGTTTACAAATAATTTTGCTTTTGGGAAAGCATTATTTAAGCTCTTAAAATGCTGTATTAATAGTGTAATTTTATATATAACAAGTCAATATATAATAAGTGTAATTGTTTCTCAATATAAAACAATTCAGTTTGAATATCTTTTCCTATATAGGCTACTTTTCCCATGTTGTTTTGTTAACCAGTATATCCTCCATGGTTTAACATAACCTGTTTGGTATGAATAATATTTGCTCTCGCTAGTATACTGTATTTACTTGTTCCATATAAACTTGAAAATCTTTTCTTGTCGTGCAAATGTTATTCTGATGGAAAAATTGCAAACTTAAATGATGGATAACGCTTTTATTTCCAATTCTATTTAATTTTGGGTGGAAGCCAACGACATCAAAAACTTCAAAATCGATTGAATATTGTAAAAGGAGTCTTAATGACAAGAGACACCTCTTACTGTATTAAATGAGTATATATTATTGTACTTAAAAATGCATATTTAATGTAAGAAATAACTCATAAAAACAGCAATAACAACCAATGAACGGCAAAATCTGAAAAAAAGACTGATTATAATTTAAAATTGAATAATGGATCTTTCTTTAGTGTAATGGAGTGTAATATTTGAAATATAAAAATCCTAACTGTCCTAATTATTTACATACCTAAGAATAAATTATTTATAAGAATCTTAAGTTATATATAAACAAGTTATATATAGACTTTAAGAACAATTTTGAAACTGCTTTTTCTTTTTTAAAGATACAGTAGGTCATCGACAATATCCGTCACTACTGAAATTCGTTATTTAGTGATGTTCTAATGAGAGTGCATGGGACTGAAATTACTGGGTGTAAATGGCATTCTGATCATTCAACTTTCAGCTGCCTACTACTACGAGTAGTAGGCTACTTCTACTAGAGTATTATACAGTGATATTTTCCCATATTTTACTCATATTTCCCATCTTGAAAAATACATCTAAAAAGTTTAAAATTTGTAGTCATCAAGCTAGATGTGTTACCACTAAACATTATGAATTCTGTAAACAAACTACTTACTACGTTTATTTAGTTAATACTCAATTAACAATGTGGATGTTATTCTTTACTTTAATATAAGTAAATACCATTAACATTTTTCGTGGTTAATGGAGTGTTTTTTATATACTTACAGTCCTAGAGCATTGGACCCTGAAACAGAAAAGCTAAATTGATAAATCACTGAGGAACTCTTAGAAATATATTATGTTTTGTGAATGAAAATATCATTATTGCAATTATTACTGCAAAATTGTTTTCGTAAAAAACCCCTTAGGTGTAGTTTTTTATTCTTTAAAATTCATGATTTTTCGCAAAGAATTCAATCGGCCACGTTTATAGAGGACAGCTTAATACTTTATGACAGGAAATTAATTGATCACCAAACTCTGAAGAGGAGGGGAAGGGATGTGCTGAGATCCGTTGACAATAATTGAACTGTCAACATCGCTCCATTTTGCAGTTTAACAAGAGCCTCCACATTTTAATTGGTTTGAACAAAGGTTTGTATGAACAAGTTACGTTGTTAAAATAATAAATCAATTTTATTTGAATACACTGGTTTTGAATTAAATCACTAAGTTGATCGTAGTGTAGAAGACCCTACTTTTTGTGTTTTATGTGTCAAAAAGTTGATAATTACGACCAAAACTACTAAAATCAATTGTAAATTATCTTCAACATAATTAAACTACATCATTCAAAGAGAAAAACATAATTACAGGACTCATGTGCCTTATAATCGAATCTTAAACAATGTTGGAAATATGGTTTAGCATAAAATAACTTTCTTAAATTTCGTAACCCCATGTTACCTAATGTATTATACCTAAAGTATTATATAGAAAAAGTCTTTGAACATTTCTTTCTCATACTGCAATTCAATGTTACGTAATTTATGGTCTTCTATTTAATATTGATTAAAAACTGGCGAAAGTTATCCACTGTTTGGTTGTTCACTTAAAAGATCTTGCTTTATAACATACTTTTCAAACACAATTAATAAACAATTTATAAATAAAGCTATATTTTAGATCAACTATACATGATAAAAATCTTCTAGCAGTTACCAGTTAAGTAAGATGAAATAATTTGTTTTTTTCTAAGAAAGACACCTGTAGCCTACGGTACTAAAATATAATGAAAACTTCACGAAGTTTTTGTGGAACTCTTTTCTTCTCTGGTTCTCTTGTAATATTAGATTAAGGTCCAGACTGTAATCAAAGAACCTTTTCAGTTGGTCACGTCACTCTGACTTTCACTACTCCTTTCATCCAGCCTTTCCTTTTCTACTAAGTGTGTTTGTGTTTACCCGGTGAACTTAATATGATTAAACATTTTAATAAGCTGATGATATCTCTCAGTCGGAAATAGAAACAAGTTTATTAAATTTAATTATTTATGGCATATTAAATTATACTCTACATTAACCTTTATTTCATTACCTTAGAAAATTAAAAACCACTCCAAGACGTCATTTAAAAATTTTCATTCATTTTTTAACTAAAGTAAACAATTACCAGAGATTTTCGCAAAAAAAAATAAAAAAATAAGTCGCATGCCATTTTTTTAATGAAAGCACTTACTAACTTATATAATCTACCTGTTTATAACTGTATTTTAATACCACATTAAACATAGAATCTAACTATTAGATTATGAGTAGAAAATAAATTTTAATACTTTCCATAGGTAACAATTTTTTGGTCTGCAGTTTAATACAAAAATTTGCTCATCACTTTTGATTTGTGATAAAGGTTTCAGCATTAATGTCTGGTCCAAAGACTAGATCTCTTCTGCTTATTTTTAGTGTTTACTTTAATGTCAAAAAAACTTGTTACATTATACCCCTTTCGTTGATGACCCAAGCATCAAAACGCATTACTAATATTAGTTGTGTTGACTGCAACGAAAAACATAAACTTTGAAGATATTTGCTATAGTTTACTTTTCCTAGAAAATGTTTATTGTAAATGTAAGCGTGCTATTTATTATTATAAAAATTTAATTGTCTTAGCTAATATTTGTAATATTTTAAGAATTTAAAGAATTTGTAAAATTTACAAGCAAATTAAAAAATTGGGTTTTAGGATAATTGCTTGTTAACATGTAATTGATCGCGTCTAGTTGTATTAAAATTTGTCATAAGACATTTTTCTTTTAGATAATAGTCATAAGGGATTAGTATTTAGATATCAGTTATTAAACATTATAAGTCATAACACTATTTATTATACAGGGTTAGGCAAAAGTCTGGACACCCCCAGTTAACTTTTTAAGGCGTTTCAGTAGGAAAACCAAACTCGGCACATATTTACAACATAAAAAACAGCACTTTTTCATTAACTACACAACTTTGCCCCTGCCCCCAAAATGGGGTATTTAGGGGGTAGACCCAAATTTTCAAATGGAAACCCCTATTGAGTGAATATGTTGTAAATATGTGCCGAGTTTGGTTTTCCTACTGCCACGCGTTAAAAAGTTAACTGGGGATGTCCAGACTTAAAAAGTTAACTGGGGATGTCCTAACCCTGTATTAGTCTTTAGATATTACTTATTTGAATATTAGTCATTAGGCTTAAATATTTAGACATTAGATTGTAGATATTAGTCATTAGACATTCCAGGAAATTCGTTCCTAACTCTGGCAACTGATTTGGAGTGCAAAACTTAACTATTGTACTATCGCACCAGAAATATTATACACATACTGTAGATAATTTTGTTTAGAAGTAAAATATAATTATACACATTGTACTTTTATTATTATCAAATAAAAGTGATAATTTTAATTTTAATAACAAGCTTTATTTAATGTTTTAAGTTTATTTTGTATCGACTAGAAAATTATATTCTACTTTAACCTTTATTTTATTACTAAATAAAATTTAAAACCAACTCTATGCTAAAGATGGGTTGTACATTAAACCAGGTTATGCATGCGTGGCAAATTTAAAGACTTTTTTATAATTATGTTTAACTTGGTTAATAGCATGAGTCCGATAAGCATATTCATTGGAGACATTTTTTCTCGGGTGAGGTATTGTTATCTAGAATTCTTTATATTTTTGGGCGTCACTTACGTTAATGAATTTTTGAGACGTAAGTCCTTGTCAAGTGATAAAAAAATTATATATGTTATATATTTTTTGTGTTTTGTGTATTTTTTATTAAGTCAAGAGGATTCCAAAATTCAATATCGTGAGTGACGCCCAAAATTATAAAAACAGTTTAAGGTAAATTTAGGCGTATACTTAACTTACATAAGACCTAACGTTACATAATACAGTTTAATAGTTTAAATACGCTTCATTTCTAAGTAAAATTTGTTTAATTTGTTTTACTTTCACATATCAGGAGAAACGTGTTATATAATAGAGGAAGAATAAACCGGAAGCAAAATAAAAATGTTTAAAAGAGAATCCAATAATCATACCAAGGATCTGGAACTAAACGTCTCCCTACAAAGTTTTAATTAAACCAATAAAATAGAAAGCGACCGACCGAAGGAAACTTGGCTACAATCGAACCCTTGGAGGAATCAGTTTAAATTGTTTTTCTTGCAAAACAATATTAGTTTTATAATTTTTGAATTATGTATAATTTTGCACTTAAGTAAAATTTGATAAAATATTTACCAAAAACCAAATTTTTATAGTTATAACACTCACTTTTGAATTATTGAGTATTAACAATAAAGTTTGCTGGTTGAAACAAATTAATTTAAAGTTTTAGTAGTGAGCATTTTTTCCAAAAATCCTATCGTAGATGAGCTCATTCAATGAACTCCTTTTCTTGGAAGCGCATCTCTTGTTATTGGGTTACGAAGGTCCAGTCTGTTATTAAAGGCGCTTTTGAACACAACATTGCCCCGCTGCTTTCCATTAATCTACCCTTCATTCTCTACTTTATACCCTTTTTATACTTGTATTAATTGTATTAAATGTATTTTATTTGTGTTAAGAATCTTTTTCCATTTCTGCAATCTATAAAAACCGTAATTTAAACAGTTTTCAAAATGTGTTACAACTTTTTACATCGTGTTGTTAGGCTTAATAGCCCACTAGGTGTTTCAAAGAAAATTTTTGACTTAAGAAATTCGTATTATTTTATCAATAAAAGCGACATTATTTATCTATATTTATTTACTCAAGGGAAAATTCATTTATACATGTTCACATACAATAAATTATCATTATTTTACAATAGTTTACAAGAAATCAAAACGTGAGAATATTTTGTTCATAACTCACAGCTACTTTTAACTTTGACTAACCAACCACTGATTGTAGTCCCCATTTCATTTTTTACACACATAGTTTTCTAGTTCCGATCTCAACCTATAGGAGGGTTAGTTGCAATTGAGTGAAAAATGAAACTTAAAATTAACCCGAGCGACCTAGATGTTAAGTTAAGCTTGAAGACTTAAACATTTGAAAATCGCTAAAATACAATTCACAAAATGAAGCTATATATTACATGGATTTTTAGTGTACTTAGTAAGAAAATTTGGCTGAAATTGATTCTTTTAACAAAAACACAAAGCTAACGTAATACAGTCTAATGAAGCCAGCCGTTTTAACGTAATTGCAACCAGCGCTCGTGGTAGAATTTTAAACTACAAAATATTACTATTTTCATATAAATAAAAAACTTAAATTTGCGTTGTTTATGAATTTATATACATATTAAAAGTAGTAATGTTTTTATGAAGTACACAGTATTAATTGTATATTATACATTTTTATAAAGTTTAGTTCAGTAACCTTTACCTTATTATGAGCTCATAATCAGTTCTGAAAAATATAATGTTTGCTTAATAGTACTATCTGCAACATTTTTTGGTTAATGTTTAAAGGAGCCCAAAGAAAAATAAAGAATAACACTCATCTGAGCTGCTACTATATTAAAGTCTATAAGAACAGCACCCCGGGAAATATCCAGTTTCAGCTCAATAGCTTTCTTGCAAAACTTTCGGGAAAAGACCATACTCCAGTCTTTGGTTAGAATATTTTTTATTCTCAGTATATAAGACGGTGCTATAAATCTTTTAAACATAAATGTTATGCTTTAAATATATATTTTAAAATTTATAATGTACAGGACACAAACATAACAAATTCATCATTTTAGTTCGTTTCTCAATAAAATTTAACATAGTTTAATGAGGAAAATAACAATAAATGGTATTTACCCGAATTATATTAATATTTAAATAATGACAATTAATTTCAAAATTTAAGCCAATTCCTTTTCGCAAATCAAGTTTGTTCTTTAAACTTTCTAGAGCAAGCCAATTTGTAGTTTATATTTATAAATTATTTTAAATGTAATGAATTTTTGATAACGTATAGTTTTTAAATTAGTTTAAATTTTTCCTTTAGCTATCAGAATAGAAAGTGTCAGCCAGATGAAGTAAGTATGACGTTTATTGGTCATGTTTTAAGGTAGCAGTAGATTTTGTTGAGGTTATTTTAGAGGAAAAAATGTGTGTGGTTAGTTAAACAATAAGATTACGATTATCTAACATACAAATTAATATGCAATTGTTTTGTTTAGGTAATTTATAGTCTAAGCTATAAACTGAATATATTTCCCAAATATACATAACTAACTATTGTATATGTTCTTCGAAATCCATATCTCTGAGCTCTATCCAATGATGCCAAAATAATTAAAGTCTTTTAAAAACTGCAGGAGTTATTATTCAAGAAACGTATTTCTTATTAAATAAATCAAATAACAATACCACTAAAATGTAACGTTTTGATCTCCAAAGCCTATAATAGTGTAGTAAAATTAGTCGGGAAAAATGAAATAATTTTTGGAAAGCTAATTTCTTTTTAAATGTGTTCTATGGCATCCCCTGACCTTCCTCCGAAAAGTCCCCTGCAATCCCATGTGGGGATCATGCCCAAAAATGAGGGGTTGGCCTATAAGGAGTTAAAATATATTTTGATATTAAGCATACTAGATTTGAATAAGTTCCAGAAGGTTTATATATATCAAATTAAAGGTCTTAAAATATAGAGCACAATGCCGTAAACCCGACCTAAATATAACGGTCGAGAGAAAAATGGCAGACGTTCAAAATTTATAATAAAATAATACTATCAAAACTTTGAAATGCAATAACTTCCGACATATTTGACCTTTTGAGGTCTGGTTTTCGGCTATGTACTCTCCTTATTAAGGCCTTTAAAATTATGTATGGCATGGCTATGGACTAGGAAAAATTTTTCAAAACTCCCTCTTTGGGACGTCCATGTAGAGGGTGGTTCAAGGGTAATATGATGGGCATATGTCAAACTATCCTTATTTGCCAAGGTAATTGTACAAGCAAACGTTTGCCGCAAACCGGACCTCAAAAGGTCAAGTATTTCTAAAATTATTACATTTTTTTGCCTTTTGATTAAAATTTGATTTTTATTCTAAGTTTGACAGGCTGCCATTTTCGACTCAAGCAACCTTTTGAGATGGGGTTTGCGGCATTGAATTCTACTACTTTAGAGCTTTAATTTGATATACATAAACCTATTAGTCGGCGAAATACTTATTTCTGACTCCACGAGGGCCATCCCATCATTTTTAGGCATGTTGCCCACTGGGGATTTCAGGGGACTTTTCTGAGGGAGGTCAGGGGATGACATAAAACACATTTCAGCAAAAATTGGCTGTCCAAAAATTTTTTCATTTTCCAGCCATATTTTGGCTTAATTTTACTACACTATAACTACACTTATAACAGCCGTACATTACGTGATGAGTAAAATAACCCAATGCCAATGTTATTCTAATGAGAATTTTTTTATTTCAATTATTGCTAGCTTTATTTCAAATCCGATTCTCATACATTTTTTATAGAAACAAATACAGACTAATCCCTATCTAACAACACCTGAAACTTGAAAATTAATTGTAGGAGGAGTTTCAATCACCAAGAACACCATCAGCATATTACATAAGTATAGATTTCAATGAATTAATTCATGTTTAATTTTAATGAGGGGGTTTGAATTCAATCCGTTCTTCGTATTAGTATTTATTTCAAACCAGAAATTAACGTCCATACCATCAAAGAGCTTCATCATTACTGCAATATGCGTAAATGTCTTTAGATTTCGTCCAAAGAATAATTACAAGTCAGGGATTCTCATTAGGACTTGGCCACTTAAAGGAGCGGGCCAAAGACGGGCTTTAAAAGGCACTAAGCTCTCAGAACCCAGTCAGGTTCGAGGTAATAGTGCTATTTGAGAATCGTATTTTAAGGTCTTAAAAAATTATTCTTCTAAATTTAAAATCCACAGATTTCTTAATAGGATTTAAATGACTTTGGAATCGTGTGGTGAAATAACTTTTACGTGAAAGTGGGGAAGACTTTACTGACATGTTTCTCTCATCTTAAACATACGAGTAATAAAACTGAATAATTTCGTCCTACTTTATGTAAAAAAATAAGTCTGGTTATCATAGTGTAGCCTAGTATTATATATTCTAGATACTGCCAAAACAGGGAATTGTAAAAAAAACACTCCATATGAAATTCAAAAAAGATAATTTATTGTTGTTTCTTTCTTTTTGGATTGAAAATGACAAATAGGTTATTTTATCTACATTGCCGCTTATAGTTCCATATAAAATAAAAACTTTGCTTTTTAAATGGTTGTATTATTATAAAAAGAGTAAGGTCTGCTCAATACAGAAATTAAAATAAAACCAAACCATTTAAAAACTTTTAATTTTTTCCCTGCAGAAATAGCTTAAACTAAAATTTAAATAAAAAATATTTGTGGTCTCTGTTTTTGAGGATATACATATATTTGATATACATATATTGATACATATATATATTATATGTATATATACATATATATACAATATATACATATATTGATATACATATATATTGTTTTTGAGGATATACATCTCAAAATTGTTAGGCTTAGTTAATTGTTTAATACAGTGAAGCTATAAAATTATCAACTTAAGAAAACTTTTAGAAATGCTCTTTAAAATGTTGTAACTTTTTATTCTTAAAAAAGCATAAATATAATGTCCTACATGTTGCTAACAATGTTTAAAATGAATGTTTTTGTTTCGTGTATTATTTAAAAGCTTGTGAAAAGGCTGGTTTTTATAAGTATGTCTATTAAGAAAGTTAAGACACTTTTTTAGATATTTTTTTAACTGATTATAAAGGAAATTAAAATTATATACTTTAATTTCACCGAACTGTCTCAGTATTAAGACAACATCTCCATTAATGAAAGATATCTCTGATTAATCTTTGCCTGTGAAAATGAGGAGAAACTTCCCAGAGCTGACGCGTCTTCTTGAAGCTACGCAGGGTGACAAATCGAGAAAGTCTCTGACAAGTTTATTAGAACTGTCTCCCCCCCCCCCGCAACTCTGTCGTCATAACCCCTTCCCTTATAATTCCCTTATCTGCTTTCAGTGTTTAACTTAGAAGAGAATAATGCGAAAAACATTCATAAAGTAATTTTTAAAACCTGAGTGAGAAAACAATATGCCATAATGTTATTGGTGTAGGTTAAGGTAATATCCTAAGCTAATAAAGCATAATAGCTTGGTAATAAGCTAACACAAAGCTTATTATACAATTTATTAAGCCTATGTTTATTTATATAGCCTACAATGACTCCTACCTTAAGCTTACTAAGTGGCATAGTATCGTGAAGAACCACATAAAACTAGAAATACAAACTTTTGATACATTGAAAATTAAGAACATTTAAGTGTTGAAGACACAAATCACTGTGTGGATGTGATTTAAAAATGTGTGTCAATTACAAAAATTTTGGAAAATATTACAATCAAAAGTACCCATTAATTATTATGACCTAATTAAAAAAAACTGTCAACTTACTTTTAAATCTATGTAAGGTCGCAGTTTTTATATTTTCTTCAATTTTTTTATTTACATTTTTCATAATAAATAATAATAGTCTTCGTTAATTCAAAAATTAAATAATTATTAAGTTTTTAATTTTTAGTTTGGCATAAGGCTATTCGTTTATTTTTAGTGCTTTAAATATGTTCTGAAGGTCATTGCAAATCACAATAATATCTTGGATATTATTTTATTTGTTAATCCTTTCCTTTATATTTCAAATATTACTACTTATTTCCTTCTTTGTTTTATAACAAAGTCATAATTTCAAAAGGAAACTTTGTAAATCTATACATTATTTACCACTGTAAATAAATTACTATATTATGATACTAATTACATCTTGTGTTTTATCTTAAATATGAACTTGAAAATGCTTTTAGCCCCAAGATGATATTGATTTTGTAAGTTTCCAGAGGATCAAGTTACGACTAGAAGCCATTTCCAAGTCAGTTAAGTCTTATCTCTTCCTGAGACTAAGCACTTCCTTCCTCCATGTTCTTGTATAATTATAAGAGGAATTTGAACGATAAGAATTATAAAACAACCATAATTTATGGCGTATTCTTAACGTCTATACCCGCTTATAATACTAATTCTTATTTTTGTTTGCCTCGAGTAAACATAAGAACACTTAAAATGTTTAATAAGAAATTATTTTGGATTCTATTGTTTGAGGACAACGCAGAGGAAAATATTTAGTGAGAGGTGGTGGGATGGGGGAGATATAAAATTCTTAAAAAACAAGTTACAACAATATTAAAATTATTTTAAATATAAATGATAGACTCCAAGTAGTATCTATGTTAAAATAAAAAAAAACTTTTAGATATTACTTAGATATACCTTAGCTTAGATATAACTTAACTCCAGTTAAGTTTGTATCCCTTAAAAATGGTTAGAAGTGGTATGAAGTGATATGGTGGTGAAGTTATAGAAGTGGTATCAAACCAGAAACACTTACTTAAATGGTCGAGACCAATCTCATTGGTACATTGGTTGCGATTCTGGTGTTTGTTGTGATTCTTAACAAACGTCTACAACACTGAAAAATATATTTAAACTTATAATGCTAGGAATAAAGACGGTAAATATACGAAAAGATGGATAATGGCAATCGATTTCGACCGGACACACCGATCATCATCAGGCCCAAAGAGAAAATGGCAGAATTCAACATGGCGGACAATAATACAGAGACAAATGCCATTATCAAAAATAATACCAGAAATTGCCACAATCCATCTTTTCATATATTTGCCGTCTGTATTCTTTGCAGTATAAGTGTAAAATATTTTTGAGTGTTGAAGACGTTTGTTTTTCATTTCTGATTCCAAACAACACGTATCATGCTAATAAAAATAAAAAATTGTTTAAAAATGGTTCTCCCGTCTTTTCCCGAATTTCTGGTTATAACGCGTAAGCTCCAAACCATAAGAACTATCTGCATAATATCGAAATTAGTTTTTTAGTTTTCCAAAATAAGACTGGTATAAATTTTAACATTCTCTTAACAAATAGTTACATTATGTTTAAAATAGGCATACATTATGTTTAATCGTAGGCATAATGTAGTTGAATGTACGCTTTTAATAAAAGGAAGCTCCGCAGGTTGTTGTTATTTATTCATGATAGCACCAGGGGTGGAGATAGCTGTTACCGCCGCGGTTTATGAAAATAGAACATTAACTCGTGTTTAAATTCCCATAAAACAGCCTCACCCTCACAATGAAAAAACAGGGAATATGTTCTGGTTGGAATGTAAGCTGGTGCTCGCATGTTCTGCACTAAATACAAATAAAATAAATATTACATTTATTTCATATTTGCCACTGAATACCTTAAATATTTTAAACTATATTGTAGAATAAATATTTTTAAGCTCACAAAAAATGTATAAAGTAGTTAGTTAATTTTAAAAAATCTGCTTTAATTTTCGTATCACACGTATTCTGTTTTCAACATCGTGACAAAATAATCTTTTTTGGTATATTATTTCGATGGCATAATTAGGCTTTACCATGGATGCTATATGAAGGGGTTGTTAGATTCTGATTACAGACGAAAATGTATTTATTTAATATAGAGACAAAGGATTATTTCATTGTTATGTTTTGTAATTTGTGTAGATTTCGATGTAGACTAAAATCGTGGTGTGTATTCCGTTTTGTAATTGACAAAAAGTATAAAAAAATATTTGTTAAAAATTATTTATTGGATTGTTTTAGGGTACAATTAGACAATAAATTAAGGATATTGTATTGATTGTTCCACAGTTTTTCTACCATTATTGAAATGACTTGTTATTGTATACCTTCTTACATTTGACAATACTATGTCAATACAACAATATTAAGCCACATTTATAAACTACATGGCTAGAATAAAAATATGACGTTACGAAAAAGAGTTTCAACAACAAGCCTGATGAATTATCCAATGTATAACTAATCAACCTACCTGTACATCACTCTCTAGGGGATGATCCATCACAGAGGGGGTGACTTATTGGAAGGATTAGCGGTTGTGGGTGGCGGGGGTGTATTTTAGTACCGGAGGGGGGAGGTTGTAGATAAATTTACTGTGGTGTGCATTTTAAATACTATGATGACCCAATTTAACCAAAACTTATATACCCTACAAAACCTTTCGGCAATCGTTCTCACCTATAGTGAGAAGATTTATTTCTAGTTGGTTTTACAATTTCCCTTGCGTTTCTCAATATAGTTCTAAATATTAAGTAAGTACCATTTCATAAATAAGTCAAATTTTGTTTAAAAACCAGAATAAAACAAATTTTAGGCTTGTTGAAGTATAGTTCCATTATCAGTTTCAGTTAACATTGCAATTTGATAAACTTTATTGACTCAATATACTTTCGGAGACAAAAATTCCCCACCCCATTCCAGGACGTAAAAAACCACCCAATGTTACGGTTCGGGTACTCCCCTTCCTTGCAAGTTCACTTTATATTGCCCTTTGGACTGCTTTATGTGATTTTAAACGACCACTTAAGACCCTTTTGAAGTTTCTTCGCATTTAAGAAAATCTCGACCTTTTTAGGAATAATACATTGGTACTCAGACGGGTTTTGTTTGAAAAGGCAGTAATACTCAATTTATTCCATCGGTGTGTTTTAAAGAGATTTGCGAATCGCTGAAACGTATGAAAGTATGTGAATTGCATGTGCTGTTTAGCTGCGGTGCATATCTTAAGCCGCGTCCGCACTGGCCGAACATGTTCGCCGAACAAAGTTCTTCGGAACTTTTGTTTGTTCGTTGCTAACCTTTTAGAATGTAAATCATATGGCCGGTAATTGTTCGTTAATAATGTTTGTTGATTTTTCGTGTTCGCCGAACAAGTTCGCCGCGAATGTTCGGCCAGTGCGGACGCGGCTTTAATTTGCTATAACTACATCATGTAAGTACATCATGTGGTGTTTATAAAATGTAAATTATTCTATATCATAGTGTGTACAGTGTGCAGTTCAATAAATACAGTGTGTATATTTTTAAATCTGACACAATTACCATTATGATTAAATTAATTACAGAATTCAAAAACGCAAACTTATGTATAGTTTCAAAGATTACTTGGATGATGCTATGTTGGTGCAATGCCATGTTGTTATGCTTAGGTTGACAAAAAGAGAAATTACAGTTTAAGTTATGAATGTACAATATGGTATGTCTCTATTTGTGACACCATATGAAATTTTATTTTTAAATATTTTAAACTCTAAAATAAACGTTCCACGATAACTTGGATCGGGCGAGATGATTTTTACAAAGTTAAATCCACTCCCAACCCGCCACGGGCCAACAAGTTCTTCAAGGGTGCTTTGCCCTTTTCGCTGTTTTATTGCTTTAATTAAAACTTTGTTTTCAGATGTTTGGTTTTAAATAACGAGATTGACCACAGGATTTACGTTTATGTCTTCTTCATTCCGTTCCCTTTGTAAAATGCTACCGTTTTCTACTGTTTAAAACACTACTGTTAAAAGTAATAATTTGGTATACGTTTCCCTTTATATCCGTTTAAAGGTGCTTAGTAATGTTATGTTGCGTATTAATTTAATCTGTGACATTTTAAAATTAATACATTGCACAGGAAAAGTAATTACGAAATTTATAAGATGTGGTCGGTGGTCGGTACCAGCAGTCGGCGCATGGCAGTAAGTATGTTACCCAACCAGTATATTTAAAAGTGTGAAAATAATTATTTATGCGACTAGTGCGAAAAAGCCACTTTTCTGTACTCGAGAGAAACGTTTCCTCAGAAGCCGCACTCCCAGTGTGGAATAATGTCTCTCGAGTGCAAAAAGTGAAAAAAGGCCCATCATACATCGAAATTACGAAAATTCAACAAATATTACTCGTTTGAGTCTAGTTACTTTGCGACGTCACAGAGAGTAGGCCTAATATTTGTTAAATTTTAAAAATTTCGAGGTATGAGGGGCCTAATATAACTATTCAACTAAATACTTACCAAGTTTAAAGAAAATCGGTTGAAAAACGGCGTCCGAAACAGGGGAATAAAACCATGATTTACATTAAAAGCCTTATGGTTAACATTGCCGACTGCGCAACAATGGGCTACTGGCCCAAAGGTAAAGATGACTCTTAAGGACACTGCTCTAGCAGTCTCTCATGGATCAGCTCGTCAGGGGCGGATAAGCCACTTAATCACTTATGTGCCAGCCATAGTTATTTGTCCACTTAAACCATGACTTACCAAGCTATTTTGTAGGTTATGTTTATATCGATTCCCGATCGAAAACGACGTCAGTGTTGCCAACTTAATTCCTCCTTAAACAAATTTGACTTTTCGGCTAATGCATACTGTTTTGGGTTCTGAAGTTTCAACACTGGAGTTCGGAAGTTAAATCAACAGTGCGCCAAGTAAAATGAATACAGAAATCACCTGTTTTTCGACGTGAATGAAGTCCAAAAACAACTGCGTTCTCAGACAAACATAGGAAAAGAAATATTATGGTCGTAGATCACGTTTTGACATTATTTAACAGATCGCACACAATTTTTCGCAAAAATACTTATTTAGAGGTTTTAGATACGTAAAGAGAATATTTATTGATTTTATCAATAACCATTACGACATATCTTGAAAGCTTGTCTATCTGCCTAAATTATAATCCTTTTCAAAAGACCAATGATTCAATCTTGGTTCAGATAGTGGAGTATGCAATTATTGTTAAACTAAAATAATATGACTAACCTAGTTAATATCTATTTTAATTTTCATTAAATCAAACAAACTTGAGTACCATTAGAAATATACTATTGTAAAAAACTGTATAAACAATAATAATTTAAATATACAATTTAAAATATACAACTTTATACTATATATAATATATAGTTATACTAGATATTTCTCAATTTTTATATTTAAGAAATAAATATATTCAACAAATAATATACGTTATCACACTCAATAATTGACGAGACAAACAAGACAAAAAATCCCACATCAGTTGTATTATTATTGTACATTTTTATATATTTTTTATTTATTATTTTTAGTGCGTTGAGGTTGGCACTTAAATAAAGTTGCATTACATTTATCACCTATATGTCAAATAAAACTATTGACTAATCATAAATTGAATTTATTACTTTAAACCCTCTCCCCCCACACACAAATTCTAAAATATAAGTCCAAGCAATATTGTTTAAGACATATATCACAGAGACAACAGTTATATTTGCCCACGTACCAAAGCCCGTTCAACCCCCTCCCTTAGAGAACAATAATAAATCTCCACCCAATATATCTTGGAATCTACACAGTTTTAACCTTTATAGCTGTGTTTCATAGATTTATTAGAGTTTTTGTCCAAGCTTGATTCAATTGCATGATTAAATTTAGTTTGAAACATTAAAGCAATTACTTCATTTTATTTTTAGCTGGCTTAAAAATAATTTTCTATTTTCTTTTTGTAAGGCAAGCTCTGCTTATTAGATCTCAAGGCCCGTTGTGTAATCAGAGGGTCTTTCAACTTAGCCACGTCCTGCTTTCTTACAATACTCTTTCTACTCTCTTTCATGCAGTATTGAATTGGGATAAAATATTCCTACAAAATAAAAGTATGTTTGTTAGTTTGTAAAAATTATATTGAAAAGAAAGGGTGTGTATGTCTTTTGTAACCAAGCTGTTCTTTGAGGTAGACATATTTATTAACTTTTTGGGGTCAAGTCCAGAAATAAGGAATGTTGTGAAGGAAGTCACGTCCACTTCCACGATGCCAATTCTATTATTTCCGGTTCATCAGTTCCTTTCGAATTGAGTTCCGGTCTGAGTTACTTTCAGCCTTTCTTGAGTCGCTTCGGATTATTTAACATTCATGTGCATTGATATCTAAAACCCATTTATTCAGAATAAAAAGTGTTAACTTTTTATAACACTGCACGAAAAAAGCAGTGTTGTTAGTCCACAAAGTAGGCGTTTATTGCCACCTATGATTGGGGGCTGTGTATACATCTGTTAATTTTTACGGTGATTACGCTAGCCTCAGAAACTATATCTGCCTTTAATCTAAGAACATAATAATTAAAAATAAATAAATAAAAATGGCTTGCAGACTGCATTTAGTGTATGCCGAAACAAATAAGTAGGTAAACAAAATTCACGACGTTTCGGGATCTGGAACTTCTTCCACATGAAGACGGGATCATATTCCAGATCCCGAAACTTCATGAATTTTATTTACTAATCAGTGATGGAAAATGTCCGCAACAATTTACTAAACAATAAAATTAACTCACCATCACCAACAATGAACTTTAAAGAAAGAAATAATTAGGGACATCCGGAAAAGTGAAAACGCCCTCCCGAAACACAGATAGCAACATCAAAAATTATTTTTAATAAAGGATTAAGCTGATTGGTTGAGGGTACACCGATGGCTATAATAAGTTATCAGACTTTTATGGTTTTGATTGTTTAAATATCGTACATATACTCAATTTGACATTTGGGGAGTAGAAAGAATCGTTCCTCATTCAATCAGTAAAACTAGCATCAGCACTTCATTTTACTCTGGTTTTCAATGATAAAATTGTTACCTGCATCATGTTAGCAATGGATACAGAACCCAATAAGTACGGACGTTATTGGGTTCTGAATACATTGCTACGTTTCAAAATAAAGATTTTGACACAAGATCTATGTATGTATCAACCGTTTGTTTAAATAGAATTAAGTTTAAAGAAATCCTTTAACGTTAAATTAGGTAATGGACTGTAATAGCAACAGGCCAACATTTAATTAATTTTTAATTCTTCATTAAATTATATTATTTATTCTTTATTAAATAGTTGTATACTATTAAATCTATTTGACACTAGGACCGAAAGCTTTATCTTAGGTAAAAGTAAAACACTTTAAATGCAACATGTAATCCGTAGATTTATAAAACACAGTTTGGATAGATAAAGAAAAAGAACGAACAAGTTTCTAAGGGATTTGACATTTTAGTTGTTGTATCTTAGAACTATTATCTAACTATATTTTCAAGTAGAACAACTGCAGTAGGTGTTATTTGATTCGAGACTTTGAAGAAGACTTCCGCTCAGGTGAAGCTCAGACACAGTTGATGAACCGGAAATGAAAGGATTGTAAGAATAAGAAGGGCGTTCTAGCCTCGGGGGACGTGTACACATGTGAGCCGGACCTTCGTAATGGAATAAAGGCTCCAAGACGGCTGTGTAGATTTGGACAACATCCGGATTCTGTTAGCAGAACAGTAAGTTAACAGAAAAAATATATAGACAAGCAACAAATGATAAAAAATATTAATTTTTATTTTATCATCATACTATGAAATTGCTCTGAATGGAAAAGTGAATACAATGTGTTATTTCTTTCATTTAAATGTATTTTATTAATATGAACACTGCGATTTTTTTTTAAATATAAGTTGTATAAGTTAATTTTTTACGTAATAAATTAATTGTTTCCTGCGATAAATGATACATACACCATCCTTTACACGGATATGACAATCATGAACACTGTACACCGAACGAAATGTGTAGTCATCACTACCAGACAAAAGTAAAGCTTAAACAAAGTTTAATTATACTACCGTGCATCTAAAAGTTATATTTGTTTGCAAATTACATTTTTTAATTGATTTTGACACTTTTACTCAACGGTTTTAAAATTTCTCCTCACGCGGGTAGTGCCTTCATTTTAGTTGATGCAATATAAGTTCATGTATAAATTTTGTATTTTCGATTTGAAGGCACTTATGGTGGTTATCAAGTCTAAATGTAACCAATAAATTTGTTTCTAATTCATACAGTTAAAAATTCATATTAGTCAGTCGTTTGGTAATTCTAAATGATAATTTGAAATGGATACATAAAAGATAAAAATTTAAAACTTTAAAGATTTTATTTTGTAAAAACTCTATTTTTATATTAGACAAAAATAAAATATGGCTAAAAATTTTATACGTACAACAAGCATAATATTAAGTTTTATGAAATAATGCTTTTATAGTAATTATTCATACATTTACATTATGTGTTTAGATTTCAAAGGTATGTGGGACATTTTCTACTTATTGACGCTGTTTCCGAAGTTGTAAGTAATGATCGGCGAATGTCATCAAATCATTTAGCATCCAGGTCGGTAGCCGGTAAGCCATAGTAATTCCAAGCTCCAGTTTAATCCGGGATTACAGTAACACAGGGCAGTGTTTAACATAGAGAGATGCAACAATATGAGGAGAGAAATACACAGAGATAGAGGTTGTTAGTAAAATATGATAGATATAAAATCTCTTAATCTAATTTTATTTGAACATAATTATTTTTACATTACACAATTAGTTACCGGTCAAAACTGTTACAGCAGAAAGTGTGTCCACGTCAATTTTCATGTTATTTACCTATTCACATTTAGCGGAAAAAATATATACAAAAATGTTAATGTATTAAAGAATAAATTATAATAAAAAATGTGTTTGGGAATGGTTAGTGCCAATATCGCACTTTGAATTTCTATAAATATCTATAATGCACAATTCTTACAAATAAAGTAATAAACGATAACTTGCAAAAGACTATCATGGACCATAAATTATAATGACTACCTTATAAATAAATATTCCACTAAATTTTGGAAACTGGAAAGATTGATATTGTTTGTTGAATTTACCCAAGCTATTACTTGCTTTAAATCAACAGTTCTTGGTTTCACTCTTACCTTCTATGACAAATAATAATTTAATCAAATCATTTTACGTTATTTTATTGATATACCAAAATAGCGAAATAAAAGTGATAGAAAGGCTATTATTATGTTTTGATCTTTATTAAATGATGACCATAAAATGTTTTCCAATTGCGTTCCATTAGTTTACAAATCAGAATGTTAGGAGTCAGAAAGACATCTATGAGTATTCAGAACCAAATGTTATGTATTGATGTAAGTTGGTAGGTTTAAAATTTGAATCGATCACCAATTTGTTTTTTTAGACTTCTGAAAATGGATCAATTTGGGAATGAAATTCGGCGTCACGGTAAAGGTAAAAATTCCGTGTTTTGTGTATAAATTCTCTTTTCTTAGATAAGATTCTTTTCTAAGGAGAGAGCTCACTTATTAGATCTCCTGGTCCGCTGTGTAATCAGAGTCTTTCAGGTTGGTCACGTAATACTTCCCTACACTCTTCTACGTTCACTACTTCCTCACTACAAGAATTTATATTACTCTTCAGTAAATGAAATTCATTTGAAATACGGACATGAGCGAGTACTGTTACATCAAATTAAGTTAATTTATAGACAAAGCTAATTTGTTCTTGATAAAACTCAATCGGACTTGAATTTTATTTAAATTAATTCATTCCGGAATTACGGTATATTTTATGTCGATTTGTTATATTAAAAACTAATGCTAATGAATACCATGAGTAATTATCACTTTAAAACTAACTAGTAAACGTGTTGCTCGAAATCGAGCAATTTATTTTAATACAATACAAATGTTACTTTTATCTCTAAATCATTGACGTCCGACCAATCCAATATTGTGAATATCTGCAATCACCAAAACTACCAACACCTGCTACTGGTGTTGAAACTACACGTATTTACAGCTGATTATTAACAGATGTTTAAAATGCTTTATTCAATCCCAATGTTATTTAAATGGGAAATTTTGAGATTTCAATGGTGGATAGCGCCTTTATTTTCAGTCCGATTCTCATCAGTTTTTGGCAGAAGCAACTACAGACCAAGCCCTATCCAACTACACAAAAAACTTGAAAATCGGTTGAAAATTGTAGGAGGAGTTCTCAAGACAAAAACCCCTTAGCGTATTAAATAAGTATAGATAACTACCCATTTCAAAATCTGACTACGGCTCATTTGTTATGAGCCAAAACAACATTAACCCGACCGCAAAACGATCGCAACAATACAGCAACGCCACCGCCACAACACGAACGCAACACGACCCCCCAAGAAACACAAAACGACCACAACACGACGAGTAATTGCCACTTTAAAACTAATAAATTACCCATTACTCATTTAAAAAGCTGACAACGGCTCATTTGTTATGAGGCAAAACGACATTAACACGACCAAAACGCTATCGCAACATCACCACAACACGACCGCAACAAGACCACAACACGACCGCAACCCGATCACAACACGACCGCAACACGACCGCAACACGACTGCAACAAAACCACAACACGACTGCAATACGTACACAACACGACCACATTATACAGAAACACGACTGCAACAATACCACAACACGACTAAAATACGTATAGAACACGACCACAATTAATTAGACCACAACACGACCTCAACACGACCACAACACTACCGCAACACTACCGCAACACGACCACAATACGACCACAACACGACCACAACACGAATACAACACTACCACAACACTACCGCAACACGACCACAACACGAACGCAACACGACCACAACACGACCACAACACGGCCACAACACGACCACAACACGACCGCAACACGGCCACAACACGACCACAACACTACCACAACACGACCACAACACGAACGCAACACGACCACAACACAACCGCAAACACGGCCACAACACGACTGCAACACGGCCACAACACGACCACAACACTACTTCAACACGACCACAACACTACTTCAACACGACCACAACACGACCACAACACGAACGCAACACGACCGCAACCACGACCACAACACTACCGCAACACGACCGCAACACGACCACAACACTACCGCAACACGACCACAACACGACCGCAACACGACCACAACACGACCACAACACGGCCACAACATGACCACAACACGACCGCAACACGGCCACAACACTACCGCAACACGATCACAACACGAACGCTACACGACCGCAACACGACCGCAACACGGCCACAACACGACCACAACATGACCACAACACGACCGCAACACGGCCACAACACGACCACAACATGACCACAACAACACGGCCACAACACGACCACAACATGACCACAACACGACCGCAACACGACCACAACACTACGGCAACGCGACCACAACGCGATCGCAACATGACCAAATTTCAAAATAGATTACATGCTTAGTTGATGAGTGAATATAATTTACACATGCAGTGTAGGAGTGAATATAATTAATAATGCTTAACCATCACGACGTTACATATTCAATGTACAATTTGTTTTTTCAGCTCTTAGAGGTAAATTTTTCAGAACACCATTGAAATTCAACCTGTTTCTTACGATTTTAAGAATTACTTATTTTAGATTAATGAGTAATAATCAATGGTCTTTGTATATTTCAAACCACGAACTTTTTGAGATTAAGTACAATTTGAAAAAACTTAAATTACTTATTAGATGAATGTAATACAAATGAACACCTTAACGTTAATTTCCTTCTTTTCCTTTCATTTGTGTAGTTTTGTTCCATAGTGGGAATTTTTGTAGTGGTTTGCAAAAATCTAAAATATTAACAGTTTTGTTTTACCTGCCTTTTTGATATGAGTAATTTTTTAGTAATAATTTGAGACACCTTTAAAAATGTGTCATTTTAATTAAAAGCATATCAAAATTAATTTTCTTTTAAGACAAAGAAGTTTTTGTTGTATAATTTAAAAAGCTTGAATTTACAAACAATATCCCAACATCAAACAGTTTGCTGACTGTAACCTGTAATGCAGGGTAATCCGTTGTAATCCAGGATTAACGAGACACACGGCGTGGATCAACTGGGGGGGGGGGGGGGGAGGGGGGGCGAAGCTTTACGGGTTTGATCGTACAGTGGTGATATAATTAAGCTAAGTAATTAACTTCACTTTCTTGTTGTCAGTGAATATTTTATTAAAGATTAAATAATTTTGTCGGAAGGATGGAAAATAAAACTGAATTATTTCAAATGAAATTCTTATTCATAGAAGTCTTACTACAACATTTTTTACTTTTAAATTGAAAGGGAATTTGCTAATGAAGAATTCCTTGAATGATAGTCAATGACAATATGAAAGGTTTTCAGGACAACATGATTTACTGTAATTGTTTGTATAAAATGTTCCTAAATCAGCAATTACTAGCTATAAATTTAAGTTCATTGTTTAAATCACGTTAAGCTTCTCCGGAGAGACTCAATACAAATATGAATACTGCCGATAGAGGTGTGTTATGTGCACGATCATTAAAGTGTATAACAAACATGTCACAGCAGATACAACAATTTCATTGAAAGCATATTTACAATTCAATTGACATAAACTGCAAGGACAAACAAACCAAAATATGACTTACCCCATATCATTGACTATACATATAGTGAAAGTGCCTGTCCAAACTTTCTATATCAATAAGCAAGTTGTGAAAACTAGTAGATGAAAAAGATTTTCTGGCAATCGTTTTAGAAGTAGGCCTATTCAGGTAAATTTTCATTTTCGAGACAGCCTCGTTTGTAAACCCTCAAAATTCCTATGTAGGCCAACTTTTTTGTTAATATTATAAATAATCTATTTGTCATATTAAAATAATTACAATAACACCCATATGGATATCAAGACATTTGATATGTATCACCATTGGAGGTGCACAATTTTAAAGTTAACACATTTTTATCATAGCTTTGACAGTGTTTGAAATATGAGTTGTCGTGCATCCCTGGATGCACACACTTTATGAAGCCAATATAATAATTAGATTTGATTTTTTTGGAATTTCATCCTGACAAAGAATAAAACGCGTTAAAATAAATTTAAATTAGATTTGATTATCTAACTTCCAGCAGAAAATAAAAATGATCAGCCACTTAAGACTATAACAAACCAAATATTATGACAATTTATTGTTTCAATGGGATATTAATTTGATTAAAAATTCAAGGTAGAATCACACAGAATACTATTTAGTAAAAGTTGGCATTATATACAATAAATTGCACCCTGGTAGCTACAATCATATTTGTTTAAGTGTTAAAGTCGGTATTTTAGTCTCTTTAAAATACCTAAAAATGTTTTATCAATTTTAATACCCTGTATGGTAACCTGAACCTTCGTTTGTCGCTAGTTTCAATGTTGACAGCTTTGTTATTAGTGAACGCCCCCTCCACACTCCCCCCCCCCCCAACCCCGATCACTCACCCTCTCGATTACGAAAGTCGTTAATTTCCCGCCTAAAAGGATTTAGTCATTAATTCAAGAATTGGGTCAATACGGTCAATTAACGATCAGCATATTAGGCAGATTTCTCAGGCGTTTTTTAAGATATTCATTCTCGTTTTCTTTCTTAAAGTAAAACTTACTTTTAAAGTAAGTTGGTGATATTGTACGATTTCCTTCACACAATTTAACCAGCAACTGAATAGCTACTAATAATCGTATTTTACTTTGTAAATTATTTGCACAAAATTTATAAAGCCAATTTTAAAAATCTGTTTATTTGTAGGAAGAAAATAAAGAAAGGTATGACTTTGTGTATAAATAATCTCTCTGTAGATTCTCTTTTATGAGGCAAGTCCCTCTTTATTAGATCTCCAGGCCCGCTGTGTAATCAAGAGAGTCCTTTAGGTAGGTCACGTGTGGCTTTTCCCCGCTACTACTTTCACTTTTTCTTCCCTAATTAAGAAATTTCTATTTGTATATTCAAAAAAATTTTGTCCACTTTTTAGCCAAAACTTTCATTCTCTTCGGTGTTTTACTGATGTCCTTTGTATAATTCCTTATGTTCAGCAAATTTTAAAATTAATTACGGATACTTTTAAAATGTAATTTTGTCACTCCATTACTTTTTTATTTATATTGCACTACTGAATTTAAAAAAATTGTAATAATCATTCTTAAATCATTTTAGAATTGTAATCATGTCCTCCTTTTTTGATGGACTTCTTCTATTGATGAGGTGAATCATCTAACCTTATATTCGTATTTTCGACATTATTTTTACATTATTTGCAGTGTTTTAAAAGTTACAGTCATAACCTATTTGATGTTGGTGGCTTATTTAACACGATTTTAGATAATAAACAATTTTGAAGAATCCCAAGTAATATTTTGCTGACTGCAAATAGTACTAAAGTAATGTACTATACTAAGTTTTTTTATTAACTGGCTACCACTAAAAAAGTTCGGAAGTAAACTCAGACCGAGCTCTACGGACAGAACTGATGAACCGGAAATGAAAGGATAGGAAGGGTGAAGAAGAACGTGACTTCCTTCACAATACCCCTCATTGGAAGAGTGGACCTCGAGTTGGTAAAAACTACCTTGAAGACTGGACTCTACTTTAAACAACGAAAATAAGTTATGTGAAGCTCAACTTTTTAGTTTTACTTTAGGTCCATAGGTCTAAGTTTAGTTGCAAACTAAAGGTACAAAGGGCTTTATGAGGGTTCCGACTCCACCATTTTGTAAAAGCTCTAATGAGGAACCTTGTCTGTAATTAAAAATGTTAAATTTTCGGGTTGAGTCGTTCATTTGACGTTCTGCAGATTCCTTTGATGTGTAAAAACTTGGATGCGGGAAATTTAGTGTAAAACGTACTAATATTTATTTTTCATCAAATGTTAAGCATGTTCTTATTCTATGAAACTTGCTTAGTTGTGACAAAACATACATATTTTTATTGTTCAATTCAATGACAATTTACAATTAATTAATACATACTTTCAGGATATAAGGTTATGGATTCATCCAAATTTTGCCATGGATATAAATATTTTATTGAGGTATAAATACCCATTTATATATTTTTTATGTAGGCCTAATCGTAAGAAAATTTTAGTCGTAGTTCTACATAGTTTTGTTGATTACATATAAAAGGTATACAATTGTAATTAAATATAAAATGATGTAGGAAAAATTTAATAATATGTTGTTTGATATCAAAGCAGAAAAATTCCCAGAAATTGGTCTCATCACAAAAAAAAAAAAAAAAAAAAAACAGAAATCACTGCTCGTGTGTAATGAAAAAGTTTGCATCGAATAACCAACAAACATTCAATCAGGGTATATTGTGCCGTAACAAATGGACAGCGATGAATGTGAGTGCATCCGTGTCCATGTCACTGGTGCGTTTGTCCCGGTGATTGGTCCGTATTTCAGAGCAGCTGCGCTCAGTCAGACGAATCACCTTCGGTTGTCCGGCCAATTCGTGTCCCGATTGATATTGCTTTTGTCTTCCTATCTGACGGCTACGTATTAGTTTTGGGACCTACAAAATTTTTCACAGTAGGGGACTATTAAAATCAGTGCCTAAGTAATATTTAAAGAAATAAAATTTTAAAAAGACGATGCGACTTTTTGTGTGAGGGATATACTTGTATAATACCAAATAAAAAAAAAAAATAAAGAAGGTCACATCGCAGGTTAAAAATTGTCAAACAAACTAAACAAAAAAATAAACAGAGTGCTGTAAACTGAAATTGAGCACTCTAAATAGAGATAGTGCCAGCGTAACGTAGGCCTAAACATAGTACGAGAGAGAGAGAGAGAGAGAGATATTAAATTTCTTCTCTCATTACTTGACTTGAGTAAAGCTTTCGATTGTGTCCCATTTCACATTGTACTGGAGAAACTCAGATTTTACGGGATTTCAGAACAATCTTGTAAACTAATCTCTTCGTATCTTTCGAATAGAAAATAATATGTTTGTATAAAAGGAGAATCTTCTTCAGTTCAGAATGTTGAATTGGGCGTCCCGCAAGGCTCGGTGTTGGGGCCTTTTTCTTCATAATCGCTATAAATGCTTCTGACATACTTGCCTAAAAATGTCAGTGTTGGAACTGTAGTTTATGCTGACGACACATCTCTTTTCAGTAGTGGGAAAAACTTAGACGATATGCATGAAATAATTAGACTGGAACAGGTTGATGCTCAACTTTGGTTTTCTTCAAACAAATTGCTCTGTAATCAGGACAAAGCTCAGAACATTATTCTCAGTTTAACTCATAAGCAGGATTTCCAATCTGTGAAGATTCTGGGCATTTTTATTGACTCAAAACTTACATGGTCTGATCATGTCAGCAATCTTTGTAAAAGGCTCTCTCGTGTGAGTTACCTTTTCTGGAAACTAAGGGACATCATCTCTTTAGAATATCTCAGAGCTGCATATTTTGGGTTGTTCCAATCTCACTTAGCCTATGGATTGATCTTATGGGGGCATTCTTCATCTGTATCTTATATCCTTCTGATCCAGAAAAAGTTCTTGGAACAATGGGCAGAGATCATCGTCTTGAACATTGTCGGCCTTTATTCATAAAGATGAAAATTCTTACAGTCATTAACCTTTACATTTTACATATATTAACATTTACAAAGACTAACCTACACCTTTTTTTCTACCAGACAAGAAATTCACTCACACTCAACAAGAAATAAATTTAAACTTGACATTCCGCAACACCGACTAAATAAAACAGTAACATCACACCAAGTAAATTGCATTCATTTTTTCAATAAATTCAATGAGTCAGCCCGGGACACTACACTCACCAATTTTAAAAACAAAGTAACAACATGGCTTTTAAACAGCCCATTTTATTCTATCTCTAAATTTATGAACAGTAATGTGAATATAGAATTTTAAGATAAATTTAAGCTGTGCAATATTAGTATAAGTATTTAAATTTTACCAATATTGATGTATTCTCTGTATGACAATGCCCATTTCTTGTGAAAAGATCAACGGCAAATAAATGGTTTGAATTTTACTTTGACTTTGACTTATTTAGTAATGCGTTATTTCAAACACCAATTTGTACCATAAGTTACCTGTCGTGGCCACGAAATCAGGCGGGTGAATGATTTTGCAACGTTGCCAAATTTCCAGTGGTTGTTAATTTAATCACATGTTTTATATTATGTCAACATTTTTATCTGTTTCATTAGACGATACTGATTTTGATCATTTTTATAGAATGTAAATTTAACATATGGTCTAGGCAACGCTGGATGCTCAGTGTTGCCAGTTTATGCATCAAAGTACGCAATTTAGACAATCTTTTTCATCTTCTTTTGTTCCATATGACAACATCGCGTTTTCAGTTACCCGCCTGATTTCGTGGCCGCTACTGTAGCTTATTTGGTATCCTTGGAAAGGTTTTTTAAGGAGAATCGTTATTTTTAAGTCTTTAATCCTTTTATTGTTAGAACTTTGTCGTATGTTCTTTTAATTTTCCAATGTGATTTTAATGGAAATATTTTTATTAATTTGTTTACCAAAATTATCTAAATAACAAGTGCTTAACGTCGTCATGGTATCCTGCTAATGTCAAATTTGTTTACTCGGGGTCCAAAATGAACACTTAAGTATGCGGAGGAAAAACGTTCTCCTACATTAATTGTGAGAATGGGTCCAGCAATGAAAAACTGTCATACGTTATGTATAATTTGTGAGTGTAGTGTGTGTGGACGAGAGAGATTCTTTACTGGTGGCCATCTGCAATGAAATCAAAATGTAAACTGACTCATAGGTGATTATCTCGTGCGCTTTCTCATGGTTAGGTTCTTTTTGGTGCTACTACGTCGACCGAAACTTTCTTAACCATTTCGTTCATAAGATGTGTTGTTCATTTATGTTTCTGTATTCATTGATAATACTCAGTGGATCAGATTACTGTAGAGGACTCAGTTTACTGGAGCAGTAACTAGGTTTTTGTGAACTGTTGAATATTCTAAGACGAGCGGTTACAATGATCCTTAATAATGTTTAAAATGTTTCATATTGCAAACAATGCTGCCAACATCAAACAGTTGGCTGACTGTAACCCGTGATCCAGTGTAATCCTCTGTAATCTACGGAATGGATCAATACGGGGGCGGGAATGAGAAGGACTTCAATTGTTTTATTTATGTATTTGAAATTGAAATTAATTAAGATGTATAGTACTTAAAGTTTTTACCATTTCCTACGATTTCATATGTGATGAAGATAAAAGAAAAAACTTCTTAGAAATTACCAAGTTATTGAGATATATTTTGCTAAAGTACTGTTCATAACGATAAATATACATTTCACTCTAATTATCAGTTTTTAAAAGAATATACTCAATTAGAGTATGAAACTATAAGGAAATATATATACTTTTTTAAGTATATAACTTTAAAGTGAATAATTAATACCAATGTGTTTCATGTACTAAAAAAACTATTTTGTTGGGGTAACAAAAAAATTGTTGTCCCAACAAAAAAATTTGGTTAAAATAGGGACAGCTATTTTTTTTTTTTTTTTTTGGACTAACAAAATTATTATGTTAAAATTTTTTGGTTAAAGCAACAAAACTTTTTTGTAATTGCAACAAAAAGTTATATTGTTAGTTCAACAAAATTCTGATACATTTTGTTGAATTAACAAAACCATTTTGTTTGCCCGAGTTATTGCAAAGTATTATTTTTACATAAAAATTCATGAATTAATGCATTTATGCCAACCAACAGATTAAAAAAATGTAAATAAAACTAATCAAAAAGTATGCACCTGAGACGAGAATCGGACCTACAACCTCACACTCAATGACCTGACGCTCAAACCACCTGAGCCACGGAAGCTGTGAGAGAGATGGTTCTTATTTACTACTTAGCCATTTTTTACTCGGCCTCCGTTCAGAACTTCGTTAAAACTCAAAAAGTTAGCCCAAATGTGAAATAACTTACTAATTGACGTTGAACGTTTATTTGACGTGAAATAAATATTCTTTGCTATGTGGGTAAACAAAATATTTGGTTGGGAATACCAAATTTTATAACCAAACCCATTTTGTTGATCCAAACCATTGGTTTTGTTGGTTTGACCAATTTATTTGGTTCCCTCAACAAAACAAGGGCAACAAAATAAGTTTTGTTGCCACAACAAAACATTTTTTGTTGGGAATACCAAATTTTATAACCAAAACCATTTTGTTGATTCATACCATTGGTTTGTTGGTTTGACCAATTTATTTGGTTACCTCAACAAAACGACGGCAACAAAAGAAATTTTGTTGCTCCCACAAAACAGTTTTTTTCAGTGTGTATTTTATTGTAAATAATTTGTCATTAATGTTACATAGTATCAAAACAAGATAATTTTAAAACTATAACTCCATCATTGTGTAACACAGAAAAATAAAACAACTATTCCTATATTTGAATTTCGTATCTCGGAAATTTCAAATACAAACATATGTCATATTATACATCATTAGAAAGGTCTATTTAATACAAACATTTTGGTGGAAACAGAATTTCGTTATCTTTATTCGTTTCAAAATGGCGTCCATTTTCGTAGCCAAAATCAAAATTTACGGAATACCCTGTAATTCTTTTATTATTTGTCATAAATGACTTCTGATTCAAAATACTTATTTGAAATAAGCTAAGCTTTACAATGATATGTCACAAGAAAAAATTTATAAAAAAACTAAAATTTCAAAAATTTATTATTTTTGAAAATTTTTACATAAACAAAACTCAAAAATTTTAAACACAAACACATGTGTTTTTGTACATCATATTAAAGCTCTCGTTAAACTAAACAACTTTGTATTTTACACTAATGACGTATCTCTTTTGGTTTTGTAGTAATAACGTAAAAATGTCATTTTCCCATTTAACTTGCATGTTAATTAATCAGGACATGATAGTATGGCAGTCCTACTTCCATTGTTGCCATACCATTAAATTAGCATGCAAGTTAAAGGGGAAAATGACATTTTTACGTTATTACTACAAAACCAAAAGAGATATGGCATTAGTGTAAATTACAAAGTTGTTCAGTTTAACGAGAGCTTTAATATGATGTACAAAATAACATGTGTTTGTATTAAAAATTTTTGAGTTTTGTTTATGTAAACATTTTCAAAAATATTAAATTTTTGAAATTTTAGTTTTTTTATAAATTTTGTCTTGTGACATATCATTGTAAAGCTTAGCTTATTTCAAATAAGTATTTGCATCAGAAGTCATTTATGACAAATAATAAAAGAATTACAGGGTATTTCGTAAATTTTGATTTTGGCTACAAAAATGGACGCCATTTTGAAACGAATAAAGATAACGAAATTCTGTTTCCACCAAAATGTTTGTATTAAATAGACCTTTGTAATGATGTATAATATGACATATGTTTGTATTTGAAATTTCCGAGATTCGAACCTGTGACCCCCAGTTTTTGGGACACCCTGTATTTATACAACGTTAAAAATATTTTTAAATTATTCCTTGGGGTCAACTCAGTGGGAAATGATTTTATTTCAAGATTGTAGGACAAGCTGTTGATCTGTAATTGATTTGAGACACCTTACGTGAGACACCCTGTATATTTAATGATGACATTTCTTATAATAATATAATATTCTATCAATTTTCTAAAAGGGTATTTGTTACCATAATATTTATAGTTGTCTTCAAACTTTGGGGGGACTGGAATCACTTGGTGGCTAAATGTGTTTATTTTTACTATCCATACTTGTTTATGTATTCCAATGGCGTTTCTCAATACCTTGTTAACTGTGATGATAATTAAAACCCAATTTAACGATTAACTGAAAGTTCCGTCTGGGTTATACGTTTAATACAATAAAAAAAAATTGTTTAATTGATGAATTGAACAATATCGAACTGTTAATACTAATTATGAACTTGATTAATTATTCTTAAATGAAGCAATACACATTGTTTAATTTATTCGTAAACAATGTAAGGACACAGAGTTAAATTACTTGTCTATATATATACGTGAATTAAAATAACACTATTCTAAGTACTGATGACAAAGTAACGGATATACTTTTATATGAAACCCCGTGGAAGTCTTTGGCTTAGAGTTGATGAACCGGAAATGAAAGGATTGGAAGGATAAGAACAACGTTCCTCATCTCAAGGAGTTTCTACACATGTAAGCTTGACGTCCGGTGACGTCATGTACTCCTTTTTTATTATGGGTATATTTTATCAACAATCGTGTTTGATTGATATACTATCGATATTTTTTAATATTCGGCATATTCGTCACATCTAACATATTATAAAGTAACAATGAAGTTTTAAACCTTTTTCTTTAATTGCTGGTTTAACGTAGTTTAGAAATTCCTTCAAAGTAACTACTGTTACTCTTTTTATTTACTACTGTTTTTATTTGTTACTGTTAGGCCTACTGTTACTTAACGTAGTGAAATTCACAGACCCCAAATAAAATTGTTTATTAATAGCTATTTAACTATGCTTTTACATTGAACTTAAAGTATAAATATAAAGAAATAAATTTTGACTTGCTGACCTTTTGACTTGCAGGTTATATTGCAGCTCGCGAAAATTGGCGCGCGTTCACGCCACTTAATCTACATAGAACAAATCGTAATGTTTATAGTCAGCTGCAATCTTCTATAAAGGGTGAGTTTCTTAAAGTGATCCAATAACTAACTTTTTTATTCTATATCTGACAGTATACTTCTTATGGGGGACTCCCTTTACTTTTTTATTTTGCTTTCAGGTATGTATTTCACTTTTGAAACTTTCCCTCCATTTTTCCAATATGGTGGCCAACTTAAAAATTTCTTATTGAACACCCTACATTTTATAGTGTTTTTTTAAATTTCTATGTAATTTTAAGACTTTTTTAACCTTTGCCATTTTTCTCCAAACCTAACGGTTCGGGAGCTAGATGCAATTAAAGTTCATTTTTAGTTCCATAAGAAAAGAATAACATAGGGTAAACTTTATCTGCCAATATCTCCAAAACCATTGATTAAAATATATATATACAGGAATAAAAACGTCTTAAATTTATGTTTTAAAAACGTTTCACTCATAAAAATTATCATTTATGCATAAATTAACTTCTTTGAAATATGGCGGGAAAAAAATTAAATTTTCAAACAATTTTGTTATTATGAAAAAAATGTTCTTAAAACATAAATTTAGGACATTTTTATTCAAGAGTATTTTTTTATATTAATCAATGGTTTCGGAGATAGTTTACCCCATATTATTCTTATGGAACTAAAAACGAACTTTAATTGCCTCTAGCTCCCTAAACCGTTAGGTTTAGAGAAAAATTGTATGATTAAAAAAGTCTTAAAATCACATGGAAATTAAAAAAAAAAAAAAAAAAAAAAAAAAACCATAAAATGTAGGGTGTTCAATAAGAAATTTTAAAGTTGGCCGCCATATTGAAAAAATTGCGGAAAATTTTTAAAAGTGAAATACATACCTGAAAGCAAAATAAAAAAGTAAAGGGGGTCCCCCATAATAAGTATAGTGTCAGATATACAGAATGTTTCAGAACTCCCTACCAACATTTTAGGGCATTGTTCCTGGGTTAGAAACATATCAAAATATCATATTTAAATTGTCCGGAAGTCTTTAGTTACTCACACAGCCGCCTTTTTGTTTTTTTTTTCACATAATAATTTTTATTTCCGTAACTGATGGTTGTATTCAGTTCATATTTGGTATGAATCTTTATCATACTAATGTACATCTTCAAGAAAAAAATGAATTTTTTCCACTGTATATTTTCAAAATGGCGGCCATTTTAAAACTTCAAACTAAAATATCTCAAAGTCGGTAAATTTTATAAAAATTTGACAAGACACAAAAAAGTTTACAAATTAATTTATTTAACCAATGGTATCAATAACGGAGTTATTGCGATTTTTCTCCATGACTCTACAAACTTGGTACCATTGGTTAAAAAATTTAATTTGTCAACTTTTTTGTGTCTTTTATAATTTTTATAAAATTTACCGATTTTGGGATATTTTAGTTTGAAATTTTAAAATGGACGCCATTTTAAAAATATACAGTGGAAAAAATTAATTTTTTTTTCTTGAAGATGTACATTAGTATGATGAATATTCATACCAAATATGAAATTAATAAAACCATACTTTACGGAAATAAAAATTACTATGTGAAAAAAAAACAAAATGGCGACTGTATGAGTAACTAAAGACTTCCGGACAATTTAAATATGATATTTTGATATGTTTCTAACCCAGGAACAATGCCCTAAAATATTGGTAGGGAGTTCTGAAACACCCTGTAGAATAAAAAAGTTAGCTATTGGATCACTTTAAGAAACTCATCCTGTATATTAATAAGCAAGCATGATTATTTCACTCCTTTTTTCTCAGCTTGTGTGTATTGTAGGAGAAATCCTTACATACCGTTTGAGAGGTGACCTGAAGATGAGAAGAATCCCATTATAATTTGCATCGGCTCCCAGGGCAACGCCCTACAGCCTCCAAATAGTAATTGGTTCAATAATTGGACGTATGTTGTAATAATAAACTCCAGCAAATCAGGAAGAACATAATATGATGTAATTTTAATATTTTAAAATTAATTGTGTACAGATCAATAGGAATTTTAGTACAGTTCGACCAGTGGCGAGTGTTATGATTTCTGTAGCCTTTCATATACTCCTTGAATACCAATTCACAATATAACATGTAATAACATTGTTAGATAATGATCTGACTTATTTAATCGGTATCTATAGGAAAAACATGGCAACACTAAAGACAGTGGGTCCGTTTACAAAACCCCTGTCCTTTTTCAAAGCAAACGTACGTTTTGTTTTCCTTTTTTCTGCGAATTTGCAGTACGTTAGTAGATTTTGCGTGGTTGAATTAAAATTCAAACACAATCATTCAAATTTCTCCATTTTTTATATTAGGTTTAAGTATTATTATTTTCGAATTTCTTATATTAGCACTATTTACCAATCACACGCCATCTTTGTCGAGAATAGGACTGTTCATTTTATACTCCGATTCTTGTCGTAAAATAAAGATAATAAAAAATTAACAACAGCTCATTTTGTTTGTTTTATATCTATAACATTTAAATTTAGCCATAAATGAAAATTCGCCCAAATCGTGGTGTAGTCTTTTATTGAATGATATAGTCAAGGCTGAAAAATAGTTTGCCCCTGTTTCAAAATAAATGTATGACATATACATTTTTAAAGTGATATTTAAATTATTATTCCCTAAATGATCACTGAATTAGTTAGAAACTTTATTAAGGCTTCAATGTAACTGAGCTAAAAGCAGCTTAAATTGACTGAATAATAACCCGCATGAGTAGAAAATTAAAAGCAGCTTATCCATCCAACAGATTGAAATAACAAGTTAGTTGAGGATATATCTTAACTTATACTGCAATTAAATGTTCTTGGTCTTGGCATTTATAACCATTCTTGTTATTGATATAAAACTATTAATTACATACAAAAACATTAATATATTTCTCAAAGCTTAATTTGTTTCACACTGATATACGGTAACGTTATCTATTGTAGCTCCGACACTCTTCTTAACCATGAAACATTTTATAATTGAAAATACTATTGGTTGTTTGTGTGTTTTGAAGCACTATAAAACCAGGTGAATAAAGCAGTTATAGCATCAAATGCTTGGTTACAACATTAAATATTGCAACATACAATGATCATTTATAAACAAAAAGTAAAGTTTGTAAAATTTATTTTGCTTAGAGTGTAAATGTTTATAAAACAATGATTTGTCGTTACGTTTATTTTGGTACTTCAAATTAATACAAAATTATTTTAATTGATCAGTAAAAGTATTAGGTTGATACATTTTAAGGTAAAAAATTGAAATCACTACAATTTTAAGTAGTTATAGAGACTACAATTCAAAATGTAACGTAATAATATCGCAATTCACAAAAAGCTCCTTTCATTGGTGGATGAAAAAGTTTGCCTCAAATAACCAACAAACATTCAATCAGGTTACATTGTACCGTAACAAATGGACAGCGATGAATGTGAGTGCATCCGTGTCCATGTCACTGGTGCGTTTGTCCCGGTGATTGGTCCGTATTTCAGAGCAGCTGCGCTCAGTCAGACGAATCACCTACGGTTGTCCGGCCAATTTGTGTCCCGATTGATATTGCTTTTGTCTTCCCATATGACCGCTTGAAAATCAGTTATTAAGCGTGACAGGCATAAATGAAAAACCTTGTAAGATGTATTATTGCTTATCGTGAAATCTGTAACACGACATCTTTGGAATGCGAATACTTTACATATGAGGATTTTCAATGAGAGATTTTTATTTCTAAGTAGGTTAAGTTGGACATAAAAATAAGGTATATAATAAAGGTATCTATATATTAATACGCAAGCATGTTTCATTTCCTCCTTTTTTCTCAGCTCGTGTGCATTGTAGGATAAATCCGTGCATACCGTTAGAAAGGTATAGTCCTGTAGATGAGCAGAATCACATTCTAATTCACATCAGACCCCAGGGCTACGCCCCACAGGCTTTCAAAGTTCCAATGTTAATCTTATGGAGAAAGGATAATTGAATGAATCATTAGATAGCTGTTGTAAAAACAAATGCTAGAAAATTAGGAAGAACAGATGTTTTGGTTAAAAAAATTTGTTAAGCTTCTTCGGTCCAGATCACCTGAAATTTTGATCGAATTTCGATCAGGAGGCGATCTCTAGTATAATAAAAATAGGTAAGTGGAATATCGTAAGGTATATTACCATTTTAAAATAACAACCATATTTTTTTACCTTATAACCCTTTTTAAAGTAATTGTAGTAAAAAACTAGTTTGAAAATAAGATAGGAAATATATAAGCATGGTTTTATAGTACTGTATTTAAAGGATCATCCGTCTAAAAAAATCATCACGCTAAACTTATTAAAGAATACTAACACACAAACATTTTATAAGTTATGGAGATGAGTTCTGATAGTTCTTTATTTCACTTTATTTTCAATATCTTGCTTAAGAGCACTCAAAACTTCGTGTAATTTTGAAGTTTTAAATAACGCTCAAACTAACTTCCCAGCTTCAAAGACATCAAAGATGCCAACTTTTTAATAGCGGTTAGTTTAAACTTGGGCTCTCATGCAGCTTCGTACTTGCAACTCTGGTAATTGGGCGACATTCTTAATGAACCTCTGCACTTGTTGAATTGTATTTTACGCAAATGCGACAGTTTATACTTTTATAATTTTCGTTAATTACTTGATTTTCCGAAACTCTCTTCTTATTTTACAAAATTTAAAATAACCATATTTTATTGGCCTTGTAGGTTATAATCATTACGGAGCACTACTATATGGACCAATTATACTATCTGGAAAACTAAAAATATTGGCTAAAAACTGAATAAAAATATTCAGGCAATTCTACAATGTTATATCAATTTTATCTAAAATATGTTATATTTTAATATTATATTGTTATACATTATTGTGTTCTATTTTATCCATACCCAAAGTGATAGATTTTGGGTATTTCGGTAAATAAAAGTAATTTAAATTGTAAAATTGTTTTATCCAGCATTTTTAATTTGTAACTAGAAGCTGGTTTTCTTATAGTATTGCATATTGTTTATACTAGTTTATTAAATAGTAAAAAATAACAAGCAGTTATCAAATTTTTCATTTTTCTATATTACATTTACTAAATTTCTTTAAGGCTACGGTCTACCCCAGCCAAAACAACAAAATGCCGAATGCCGCCTCGCGGCCGTAGCGGTAGGCGAGTTTGATGGCTGCAGAGGTTTACGGGATGGTGTTTCAGAATTAACAATTAACCAATTGTTTTAAAATTCATATTACACGTTGATTAAATAAAAATTATTA
>CM061537.1:103049366-103260018 GCA_030545055.2 Neoaliturus tenellus
CCTCAGACTTCCAATCATTTATTATTGTAACTATAAATTTTTATTCAATATTTATGATAGCCTTTTTTATGCATTTCCTACAGTTAGTTGAAAATTATTGGATTTTTCATAAGGTAGGAGATTTAACGACACTGTTTTAGCAGTCTCTCAGGGGTCAGCTATTCAGGGTTACCTTAGTCACTAAAATGACAGTCATAGTTGTTTGTGCACTTAAACCATGATTCACCAAGCTGGTTTGTAGGTTATGTTTATGTCGATTCCCGATCGAAAACGAAATCAAGAATAAAAGGTCAAAAATGTATATCCAGTGTTGCCAACTTGATTCCCCCTTAAACAAATTTGACTTGTTGGCTAATGCATACTGTTTTGGGTTCTGAAGTTTCAACACTGGAGTTCGGAAGGTAAATCTACAGTGCGCAAAGGAAATTTAGAGTGCGCAAAGTAAAATGAATACAGAAATCACCATTTTTCAATGAATCAAGTCCAAAAACAACTGCGTTCTCAGACAAACGTAGGGAAAGAAATATTATGGCCGTAGATTGTGTTTTGACACTATTTAACAGATCGTACACAATTTTAGAGAAAATACGTATTTAGAGGTTTTAGGGAAGTAGAGATTATACGTTAAATGTTAATATTTATTGATTTTATTAATAACCATTACGGTATATCTTGAAAGCTTGTCTATATGCCTAAATTATAATCCTTTTTAAAAGACCAATGATTCAATTTTGGTTCGGATAGCGGAACGTGCAATTATTGCTAACTAAAATAATATGACTAACCTAGTAAATATCTATATTAATTTTCATTCAATCAAACAAACTTTGGTAACATTAGAAAAATACTATTGTAATAAATTGAACAAACAATAATAATTTAAATATACAATTAACAATAATATACTACTTTAAATTTCTCTATTTTTATATTTAAGAAATTAAGCAATTCAACAAATAATATACGTTATCACACTCAATAATTGACGAAACAACCAAGACGAAAAATCCCACATCATTTGTATTATTATTGTACTAATGTATTTATCATCAATATATGTTATATAAAATTCAAGTAAAATATTTTATTTTACATATTTATATATTTTATTTTTAGTGCGTTGGGTTAGCATTTGAATAAAATTGCATTACATTTATCAAATAAAAAACTGTTGACTAATCATAAAATGAATTTATTACTTTAAACCCTCTCCCCCCACACACAAATTCTAAAATATAAGTCCAAGCAATATTGTTTAAGACATATATCACAGAGACAACAGTTATATTTGCCCACGTACCAAAGCCCGTTTTACCCCCTCCCTTAGAGAACAATAATAAATCTCCACCCAATACATCTTGGAATCTACACAGTTTTAACCTTTATAGCTGTGTTTTCTAGATTTATTAGAGTTTTTGTCCAAGCTTGATTCAATTGCATGATTAAATTTAGCTTAAAACATTAAGGTAATATACTTAATTTTATTTTTAGCTGGCTTAAAATAATTTTCTATTTTCTTTTCGTAAGGCAAGCTCTGCTTATTAGATCTCAAGGCCGCTGTGTAATCAGAGGGTCTTTCAGCTTAGCCAAGTCCTGCTTTCTTACAATACTCCGTCCAATCTCTCTTATACAGTATTGTATTGAGATAAACTATTCCTACAAAATAAAAGTACGTATATTTTTTAAACTTTAAATTGAAAAGAAAGGGTGTGTATGTCTTTTGTAACAAAGCTGTTCTTTGATGTAGACATATTTATTAACTTTTTAGGGTCCAGTCCAGAAATAAGGAAAGTTGTGAAGGAAGTCACGTCCACTTCCACGATGCCAATTCTTTTATTTCCGGTTCATCAGTTCCTTTCGAATTGAGTTCCGGTCTGAGTTACTTTCAGCCTTTCTTGAGTCGCTCCAGATTATTTAACATTCATGTGTATTGATATCCTGATAAACGAAACCATGTATTTAGAATAAAAACTTAATGTGTGTAAACTTTTTTATAAAAATGCACGAAAAACAGCAGTTTTCTGTCCTGTTATTAGGCCTATCCACAAAATCGGCGTTTATCTCGATTGGTTGGGGGCTGTGTAAACATCTGTTCATTTTTACGGTGATTACGCTAACCTCAGAAACTATTTTGCCTTTAATCTAAGAACATAATAATTAAAATTAAATAAAAATGATTTGCAGACTGCATTTAGTGTATACCAAACCAAATGGGTAGGGGCATCCGGAAAAGTGAAAACGCGCTCGCGAAACACAGATAGCAACATCACAACATCACAATGTTAATGGAGGATTAAGTTGATTGGTCGAGGGAAACCGATGGCTATAAGTTAGCAGACTTTTGTTGTTTTGATTGTAAATACATATTCTCAATTTGACATTTGTGGAATAGAAAGAATTGCTCCCCATTCAATCAGTAAAACTAGCATCAGCACTTCATTTACTCTGGTTTTCAGTCATGAAACTGTTATCTGTATCATGTTAGCAATTTATACAGACCCAATAAGTACGGTCATTATTGGGTACTGAATACATTGCTACATTTCAAAGTAAAGATTTTGACACAAGACTATGTACGTATCAACCGTTTCTTAAATAAAATTAAGATTAAAGAAGAAATCCTTCAACTTTTAAACAGGTAATAAACTGTAATAGCAACTGGCAAACAAACTACAAGCCAATATTTAATTAATTTTGAATATTTTATTAAATTATTTATTATTTTGGTAATAGAATATTTTTGTATACTATTAAATCGACTCGACACTAGGAGTGGAAGCTATTAGCCTTAGCTTAGGTAAAAATAAAACTTCCTTTAACTGCAACATGTAATCCGTAGATTTATGTAAATCAGTATGGATGAATAAAGGAAAATAACGAACAAGATTCTAAGGGATTTTACGTTTCCGTTGTTGTATCTTAGAACTATCCATTAACTATATTTTTAAGTATTTATACACCTTTAGTAGGTGTCGTTTTATTCGAGACTTTGAAGGAGACTTCCGCTCAGGTGAAGCTCAGACACAGTTGATGAACCGGAAATGAAAGGATTGTAAGAATAAGAAGGGCGTCCTCGCCTCGGGGACGTGTACACATGTGAGCCGGACCTTCGTAATGGAATAAAGGCTCCAAGACGGCTCTGTAGATTTGGACAACATCCGGATTCTGTTAGTAGAACAGTAAGTTAATAGAAAAAAATATATATACCAGCAAAAAATGTTAACAAATATTAATTTTTATTTTAGCATCATACCTACCATGAAATGGCTCTAAATGGAAAAGTGAGTACAATTTGTTATTTCTTTCATTTAAATGTTTTTGTTTAAAATAAACCCTTAGATTATACTTTTTTTAATAAGTTGATTTTCTTACGTAATAAATTAATTGTTTCCTGCAATAAATACTACATACACGATCTTTTACACAGAAATTACAATCATGAACAGTGTACACGCAAAGAAATGTGTAGTCATCACTACCAGACAAAAGTAAAGCTTAAAATAAGTTTAATTGTACTATCGTGCGTCTGAAATCATATTTGTTTGTAAATCAAATGTTTTAATTGATTTTTGACACTTTTACTCAACGGTTATAAAATTTCTCCGCACATGGATAGTCCCTTCATTTTAGTTGATGCAATTTAAGTTCACGTAAATATTTTGTATTTTAAATTTGAAGGCACTTTCAAGTCTAAATGTAATCAATAAATTTGTTTATAATACATACAATAAAAAATTATATTAGTCGGTGGTTCCTTCTGATCAATTAGAAATGAATAATAAACATAAAACGATACAAATATAAAACTTTAAAGATTTTATTAAAAAAAAAATCAATTTTTATATTAGTAAGATGAAAATAAAAAATACGGCTAAAAATTTTAAAAGGGCCTACATACAACAAGCATCTATATATATAACTAGCAGTTACCCGGCGCGCGTTGCTGCGCTCAAATTAAAGTTGTTTACATAAATAAATCCATTTTAATATAACAAAAAAAAGATAAATTAAGTTTTAAGTTTTTTAATGTAACAAAAAAAAAAGTCGATGGCATAGAAAGTAAGTATATTAATATCACTGTAAGGCCAAAGGATAAACAGGCATTTTGCAAATTTAAACCCAGAATAGTCAAAGTTTGCCTTGTATCTTATTGATCGTAATTGCAAATGCAAGAGCACCTATGAGCAAAGAGGCACGTCCATGTCAAATTTCAAATCCAGAGGCCTTAAATTAATTTTAAAGTCCAGTGGAGCACAGCCCTCTAAAAAATATATTTGCAAAACCATTCTTGGTGAGTACCTATGAGCAAAGAGGCATGTCCAAGTAAAATTTCAACCATGGTGGCCCTAAAGTAATTTAAAGTCCAGTGGGGCGGAGCCCTAAAGAGCTTCAAAATTATATTTGCAAACCCCTTTCCTAGTGAATAGCTATGAACAAAAAGAATCATCCATATAATTTCAACCCCGGTGGCCCTAAAGTGATTTTAAAGTCCGGTGGGGCGGAGCTCTAAAGATCTTAAAAAACTATTTTTGCAAAACTGTTTCTTAGTAAGCACCTAAGAGTAAAGATCATCGTCCATCAAATTTCAACCCCGGTTGCCCTAAAGTAATTTTGAAGTCCAGTGGGGTGGAGACCTAAAGAGCCTAAAAAACTATATTTGCAAAACCATTTCCTAGTGAGTACCAATGAACAAAGAGAATCGTCTGTGTCAAATTTCAGCTCCGGAGGTCTTAAAGTAATTTCAATGTCCCCAGTGAGGCGGAGCCCTAAAGTGCTTAAATAACTACATTTGCAAAATCGTTTCTTAGTGAGTACCTATGGGTAAAGAGCATCGTCCATCAAATTTCAACCCCGGTGGCCCTAAAGTAATTTTGAAGTCCAGTGGGGTGGAGCCCTAAAGAGCTTAAAAAACTATATTTGCAAAACCGTTTCTTAGTGAGTACCTATGAGCAAAGAGAATCGTCCATGTCAAATTTCAGGTCCGGAGGTCCTAAAGTAATTTCAATGTCCCCAGTGAGGCGGAGCCCTAAAGTGCTTAAAAAAACTATTTTTGCAAAACTGTTTCTTAGTAAGCACCTAAGAGTAAAGATCATCGTTCATCAAATTTCAACCCCGGTGGCCCTAAAGTAATTTTGAAGTCCAGTGGGGTGGAGCCCTAAAGAGCTTAAAAAACAATATTTGCAAAACCATCTCCTAGTGAGTACCTATGAGCAAAGAGAATCGTCCATGTCAAATTTCAGCTCCGGAGGTCTTAAAGTAATTTCAATGTCCAGTGAGGCGGAGCCCTAAAGTGCTTAAAAAACTATATTTGCAAAATCGTTTCTTAGTGAGTACCTATGGGTAAAGAGCATCGTCCATCAAATTTCAACCCCGGTGGCCCTAAAGTAATTTTGAAGTCCAGTGGGGTGGAGCCCTAAATAGCTTAAAAATTATATTTGCAAAACCGTTTCCTAGTGAGTACCTATGAGCAAAGAGAATCGTCCATGTCAAATTAAACCACCTGTAGGCTTTTAGTGTAACTGTGAGCTTCCATAGGGCGGAGCCATAAAGACAACACAAACATCAACATTATACCTCACACCTGGTTACTTCTATGATTATAAGCATCTGCTTGAATGAAACTTTCAAATTTTTTAATTACAGCAGTTCATTTTGTAAACACTAAATTTCTAAAACCTGACACTGCACCATTGTATGCCCTCTGGGTCAGAGCCCTTTGGACAGATTTTCACCAAACTTCACTCAAATCATCCTTGAATACTGCTTAATAATGCCTGAAAGTTTCATTACGATCTGTTGAGTGGTTTCAGAGTCTATAGGCAACATACATATATATATATATATATATATATATATATATATATATATATATATATATATATATATATATATATATATATATATACTTCCTCTTTTATAGATATAGATACGTGATGCCCTTTTTTTGTTAACGCTACTCCTCCCTTATTTCTGGACCAATTTTAAAGTTTGAGGTGTCAAAAGAATGGCCTCAGTTCGTAGTTTTGCAATAAGGTTTTAGATTTTTGATATTTTAATTCTGAAGCTCACGGGAAGCTCTCAAAGTTCATTTTTGTCCATAAGATTAACATGGGGAATAATTTATATTGAATTGCTAAATAAAACAGCTGTCGATAGTTAAACAAACACATATGATAAAAGCTGAATAGAAGCAAATTGAACTGGTACTGAAATATCAACACAATTTCATACTTTAATGTGAGGAGTGTCTAATCTGAGATTTTAACCTTTTCTCAAAATGTAGCAGGTAGATTTTGCTTGAAAGTTTTATCTAAGAGTATTTGTGCAAAAAATAAGCTTTGTAACTTAACCCAGAAAAAATTTATTTTTGTTTACGAAACCAATTTGGAAATGGAAATTTTTGACATGGGTCTTATTGGTTGTCCGACTGGTATTGAAACAATAATGATAGGTAACAAATAAGAACCCTAAATTTGTGTGGATGGGTTTTCAAACTACTGTAAACTATAAGGAAAAGGGATAGTTGGTTGTAAGTGTAATAACCTTTTTATTTACTATTATAGTATAGACATGTTTTATACAGAACGCTACACATATTAAAAAAACCTGTGTAAAAGACAACATTTAAAGGTTTTTTTACCTTCAGTATAGAAAACAAGCTTATTACAAAAATGGTTTTTATAAAGAGAAATTTTAACCAAAATTAAAATTCCGCTAAAACAAAATGAATCACACCAACAAATTTGTAGATTCTCTTAATTTTTGTGATTTTTTTTAATTTAAACTTTGTAATGCCATTGAAAACTAAGTTAAAGAGGATTTAGACATAAATAGTAATGTGGACTCATTCACTATGTCATTGACTATTTCATACAGTAGTAGCCTACTGCAAAAACAGCCGCAGTGAGTGCTGCATAACTTATACAGGACTGGGGAGTAATGAAATGTTGATTTTTATTCTGTTCTCATATACGTTTTATGTTTGATGAAATATGTGGATCCAACGTGAATTTATTCTAAATTTAATAGGAGGGTTTAAACAAAGGCAATAAGACATATCGGAACAACTACGTAATCTTTTAGCTAATTTAGACCTAAAAGAACGATCACCACATCTCAACACTATCACATTGGGAAGTAACGAGCACCACATCTCAACACTATCACATTGGGCAGTTGGAGACTTGGTAATGAAGATCAATCGATGAAACGCCAAAAATGTTCTATCTGATTTTCACTATAATAATTTTTTTTTTCAGAGTATTACCATGGAGCAAAGTTTGATCACCAGATACCCTAACAAATGCAGCGCATTGCGCTGCACAGGCCCCCTAGTAATATTAGGTTTTATGAAATAATGCTTTTATAGTAATTATTCATACATTGGCATTATCTGTTTAGATTTCAAAGGTATGTGCGACATTTTCTACTTAATGACGCTGTTTCCGAAGTTGTAAGTAATGATCGGTGAATGTCATCAAATCATTTAGCATCCAGGTCGGTAGCCTGTAAGCCATAGTAATTCCAAGCTCCGGTTAATCCGGGGATTACAGTAACACGGGTAGTGTTTAATGTAGAGGGGGCAACGGTGCGAGGAAAGAAATACTCAGAGATGGAAGTTGTTAGTAAAATATGATAAATGTAAAATCTTTTAATCGAAGTTTAACTATACTGTTACATTACACGACACAGTTAGGCACCGGTCAAAACTGTTACAGTAGAAAAGTTTATCTATGTAATTTTTTCATGTATTTACCTATTCACATTTAGCGATAAAAAGCTATATAAAAATGTTAATGTGTTAAAGAATAAATTACAATCAAAAATGTGTTTGGGAAATGGATTAGTGCCAATATAGCAATTTTTAATTTCTATAAATACATATAGTGCACAAATTTTACAAATAAAATAATAACAAAGATCATCACCCTAATCAATTAAATATTACGATAACATGCAAAAGCCTATCATGGAACACAAGTATAGGCCTATGCAATAATTTCCTACCAAGTACAGACTTGTTTAGTCTTTTATAAAAAAAGGACAGTAGGCATATTCCACCATTTTTCGGAAACTGGAAAGATAGATATTGTTTGTTGAATTTACCCACTCTATTACTTGCTTTTAATCAACAGTTTCTTGGTTTCACTCTTACCTTCTATGACAAATAATAATTAAATCAAATCATTTTACGTTATTTTATTGATATACCAAAATAGCGAAATTAACGAAATTAATAAGTGATAGAAAGGCTATTATTATGTTTTGATCTTTATTAAATGATGACCATAAAATGTTTTCCAATTGCGCTCCATCAGTTTACAAATCAGAATGTTAGGAGTCAGAAAGACATCTATGAGGATTCAGGACCAAACGTTATGTAAAATTTGAAATTATCACAGTTTTGTTTTTTAGACTTCTGAAAATGGATCAATTTGGGAATGAAATTCAGCGTCACGGTAAAGGTAAAAATTCCGTGTTTTGTGTATAAATTCTCTTTTCTTAGATAAGATTCTTTTTCTAAGGAGAGAGCTCACTTATTAGATCTCCTGGTCCGCTGTGTAATCAGAGAGTCTTTCAGGTTGGTCACGTAATCTTTCCCTACACTCTTCTACGTTCACTACTTCCTCACTATAGGAATTTATATTACTCTTCAGTAAATGAAATTCACCTGAAATACGCACATGAGTGAGTACTGTTACATCAAATTCAGTTAATTTATAGGACAAAGCTAATTTGTTTCTAATAAAACTCAATCGGACTTTAATTGTATTCAAATGACTTCATTCGAAAATTACAATATATTTTATGATTTGTTATATTGCAAACTAAAAAATACCACGAGTAAATTACCACTTTAAAACTAATTATTACCCATTTAAAAAGCTGATGATGGCTCATTTGTTATGAGCCAAAACAACATTAACACGACTGCAACACAATCGCAACAAGACAGCAACACTACCGCAACTAGACCACAACACGACCACAACACGAACGCAACACTATCGCAATTAGACCGCAACACGACCGCAACACGACCGCACACGACCACAACACAACAGCAATTAGACCGAAAAGTGACCGTAAAATGACCGCAATACGACCAAAAAACAACCGCAAAACGACTGCAACACGACTGCAACACGACTACAACACGACTGCAACAAGACCGCAACACGACCACAACGCTATCGCAACATGACCAAATTTCAAAGTAGACTACAAGCTTAATTTGTGTCTAAAAAACATTTACACATTTAGGTTTATTTAATGCTTAACCATCACGACGTTACATATTCAATGTACAATTGGTTCTTTCAGATCTTACAGGTAAATTTTTCAAGAACACCATTGAAATTCAACCCGTTTCTTACGATTTGAAGTTAGCAGTACTTTGTAGAGAACTCAGTATAGATGAAAAAGTAGTACTCTACAGTAGCAGTAGTTTTATGCCTAAAGGAAGCTTCAAAAAGAGTACCAAGAGGGCGCTGCTAACGAAAATGATAGAGATGGTATTAAAATAGCATTAAACAATATGAGAACAATATACCGGGTGTCCAGCCTAAAGTGTTACGATAGCTAACTTTTTTATTTTATGTCTGACAGTGTACTTCTCATGGGGGACCCTCTTTATTTTTTATTTTGCTTTTTGGTATGTATTTCACTTTTCAAAATTTCCCGCCATTTTTCCAATATGGCGGCCAACTTTAAAATTTCTTATGGAACACCCTACATGTTATGGTATTTTTAAATTTTGCATATAATTTTAAGACTTTTTTATTCTTCACCATTTTCTTCTAAACCTCACGGTTAGGGAGCTAAAGGCAATTAAAGTTCATTTTTAGTTCCATAAGAATAACATGGGGCAAACTTTATCTGCAATTATCTCCGAAACCATTGATTAAAATAAAAAATACTCAAGAATAAAAATGTCTTAAATTGATGTTTTACATCAATTTAAGATTGCATACAACATTTTTTTCGTAATAGCCAAAAAAATTTTGAAAATTTTATTTTTTCTCCGCCATCTTGGAAAGAGGATAATTGATGCGTAAATGATAATTTTTATGAGTGAAATGTTCTTAAAACATCAATTTAAGACATTTATATTCTTGAGTATTTTTTATTTTAATCCATGGTTTCGGAGATATGGGCAGATAAAATTTGCCCCATGTTATTCTTATGGAACTAAAAATGAACTTTAATTGCCTCTAGCTCCCTAACCGTGAGGTTTAGAAAAAAATGGCAAAGAATAAAAAAGTCTTAAAATTATATGCAAATTTCAAAAACACCATAACATGTAGGGTGTTCCATAAGAAATTTAGAAGTTGGCCGCCATATTGAAAAAATGGCGGGAAATTATGAAAATTGAAATACACCCTTGTAAGTAACATAAAAAAATAACGGGGGTCCCCCATAAGAAGTTTACTGTCAGACATAAAGTAAAAAAGTTAGCTATTGTAACACTTTAGGCTGGACACCCATACTAAAGTTTAAAAATGTGGGCTGACATGGGATACCAAGGAAGAAATTTAAAGTAATAATCTGGTCTTTGTATACTTCAAACCACTACCCTTATGCATTTTAAGTACAATTTGAAAAAAAACTTACTTATTAGATGAGTGCAATACAAATGAACACGTTAACATTAATTTCCTCCTTCGCCTTTCATTTCCTTCGTTTTTTTTCCACCGTAGAAATTTTCGTAGTTGTTTACAAAAATCAAAAATATTAACAGTTTTTGTTTTACCTGCCTTTTTGATATGAGTAATTTTGGGGAAACGAGATAGAAATGTTCTTTTATCTTAAAGAAATGTGTCCATCCAATTAAAAGCATATACAAATTAATTTGTTTTAAGGCATAGAAGTTTTTGTTGTATAGTTTGAAAAGCTTGAATTTACAAACAATACCCCAACATCAAACAGTTTGCTGACTGTAACCTGTAATGCAGGGTAATCCTTTGTAATCCAAGGATTAACGAGACACACGGCGTGGATCAACTGGGGGGGGGGGGGGCGGGGAGGGGGGCGAAGCTTTACGGGGTTTGATCGTACAGTGGTGATATAATTAAGCTAAGTAATTAACTTCACTTTCTTGTTGTCAGTGAATAGTTTATGAAAGATTAAACAATTTGTTAGCAGGATAGAAAATAAAACTTAGAGTTTTATTCAAACAAAATTTGTGGTCAAAGCAGGCTTACTAAATTTTTTTTACTTTTAAATTTCAAGGGAATTTGCTAACGAAGAATTCCTTGAATGATAGTCAATATGAAAGGTTATATCTAAAGGACAACACGAGTTGCCATTATTTTTTGTATAAAATGTTCCAAAATTACCAATCACCAGCAATGTTTAAATTACGTTAAGCTTCTCGGGAGAGACTCAATACAAATATGAATATTGCCAATACACGTGTGTTATGTGCACGATCATTAAAGTGTATACCAAACATACCACAGCAGATACAACAATTTCATTCAAAGAATATTTACAATTCAGTTGACATAAACTGAAAGGACAAACAAACCAAAATGTGACTTATATCATTGAATATATACATATAGTGAAAGCCTCTGTCGAAACTTTCTATATCAATAAGCAAGTTTTGAAAACTAGTAGATGAAAAAGATTTTCTGGCAATCGTTTTAGAAGTAGGCCTGCCTGTTCATAAATTTTTATTTTCGAGACTGCCTCGTTTGTACATTCTCGAAACTGCTATGTTTTTAACAGTGTACGGCAACATTTTTATTAATTTTATAAATCTATTTGTCATGTTAAAATAATTAGAATAATATCCATATGGATATCAAGACATTTGATATTTATTACCATTGAAGGTACACAATTTAAAGTTAACATATTTTTTTATAATAGCTATGACAACGTTTTAAATGTGAGTTAATTAAATGTGTCGTGCATCCCTGGATGCACACACTTTATGAAACCTATATAATAATTAAATTTGATTTTTTAAATTTCATCCTGACAAAGAATGGAACTCATAAAAAAAATTAAATTAGATTTTACTATCTAACTTCCAGCAAAAAATAAAAAATGATCAGCCACTTAAGACTATAACAAACAAAATCGTATAAAAATGATTTTTTTCAAGAGGATACTAATTTTATTAAAAATTCAAGTTAGAACCACACAGAATATTTAGTAAAAGTTGGCATTATATACAATAAATTGCACCCTGGTAGCTACAATCAAATTTTTTTAAGTGTTATTTTAGTCTCCTTAAAATACCTAAAAATGTTTTATCAATTTTTAATACCCTGTATGGTAACCTGAACCTTCGTTGGTCGCTAGTTTCAATGTTGACAGCTTTGTTATTAGCGAACGCCCCCTCCACACTCTCCCTCCACCCCCCATCACTCAACCTCTTGATTACGAAAGTCGTTAATTTCCCGCCTAAAAGGATTTAGTCATTAATTCAAGAATTGGGTCAATACGATCAATTAACGATCAGAATATTAAGCAGATTTCTCAGGTGTTTTTAAGATATTCATTCTCGTTTTCTTTCTTGAAGTAAAACTTACTCTAAAAGTAAGTTAGTGATTACACTCTTCACACAATTTAACCAGCAACCGAATAGCTACTAATAATCGTATTTTACATTGTAAATTATTTGCGCAAAATTTATAAAGCCTATTTTTGAAATCTGTTTATTTGTAGGAAGCAAATAAAGAAAGGTATGACTTTGTGTATAAATAATCTCTCTTTAGATTCTCTTTTATGAGGTAAGTCGCTGTTTATTAGATCTTCAGACCCGTTGTGTAATCAAGAGAGTCCTTCAGATAGGTCACGTGTGGCTTTTCCTACTACTACTTTAACTCTTTCTCCCCTAATTGAGAAATTTCTTTTTATATATTCTGAAAAAAAACTATTTCCACTTTTTAGCTAAAACTTTGATTTTCTTCGATGCTTTATTAATATCCTTTGTATAATTCCTTATGTTCAGTAAATTTTAAATTTAAATACAGATACTTTAAAAATTTTAATTTTGTCACTCCGTTACTTTTTTATTTATATTGCACTACTGAATTAAAAACCATTGTAATAATAATTCTGAAATCATTTTAGAATTGTAATCATGTCCTCCTTTTTTGATGGACTTCTTCTATTGATGAGGTGAATCATCTAACCTTATGTTCGTATTTTCGACATTATTTTTACATTATTTGCAGTGTTTTAAAAGTTACAGTCATAACCTATTTGATGTTGGTGGCTTATTTAACACGATTTTAGATAATAAACAATTTTGAAGAATCCCAAGTAATATTTTGCTGACTGCAAATAGTACTAAAGTAATGTACTATACTAAGTTTTTTTATTAACTGGCCACCACTGAAAAAGTTCGGAAGTAAACTCAGACCGAGCTCTACGGACAGAACTGATGAACCGGAAATGAAAGGATAGGAAGGGTGAAGAAGAACGTGACTTCCTTCACAATACCCCTCATTGGAAGAGTGGACCTCGAGTTGGTAAAAACTACCTTGAAGACTGGACTCTACTTTAAACAACGAAAATAAGTTATGTGAAGCTCAACTTTTTTAGTTTTACTTTAGGTCCATAGGTCTAAGTTTAGTTGCAAACTAAAGGTACAAAGGGCTTTATGAGGGTTCCGACTCCACCATTTTGTAAAAGCTCTAATGAGAAACCTTGTCTGCCATTAAAAATGTTAAATTTTCGGGTCGAGTCGTTCATTTGAAGTTCTGCAGCTTCCTTTGATGTGTAAAAACTTAGATGCGGGAAATGTAGTGTAAAATGTACTAATGTTTATTTATTTTTTACCAAATGTTAAGCATGTTCTTATTTTGAAACTTGCTTAGTTATGACCAGACATACATATTTTTATTATTCAATTCAATGACATATAAAAGGTATATGATTATAATTTAATATTGGAAGGAAATTACACAAAGTAATTTCAATTTTGTAACTGAGATAAATACAAAAAGATGTAGAAAATATTATATACGATATCAAAGCAGAAAAATACCCAGAAAGTGGTTACACTACAAAAAATATCACTGCTCGTGTGTGATGAAAAAGTTTGCCTCGAATAACCAACAAACATTCAATCAGGGTATATTGTACCGTAACAAATGGACAGCGATGAATGTGAGTGCATCCATGTCCATGTCGCTGGTGCGTTTGTCCCGGTGATTGGTCCGTATTTCAGAGCAGCTGCGCTCTGTCAGACGAATCACCTTCGGTTGTCCGGCCAATTTGTGTCCCGATTGATATTGCTTTTGTCTTCCTATCTGACGGCTACGTATTAGTTTTGGGACCTACAAAATTTTTCACAGTAGGGGACTATTAAAATCAGTGCCTAAGTGATATTTAAAGAAATAAAATTTTAAAAAGACGATGCGACTTTTTGTGTGAGGGATATATTTGTATAATACCAAATAAAAAAAAAAAAATAAAGAAGGTCACATCGCAGGTTAAAAATTGTCAAACAAACTAAACAAAAAAATAAACAGAGTGCTGTAAACTGAAATTGAGCACTCTAAATAGAGATAGTGCCAGCGTAACGTAGGCCTAAACATAGTACGAGAGAGAGGGAGATATTAAATTTCTTCTCTCATTACTTGACTTGAGTAAAGCTTTCGATTGTGTCCCATTTCACATTGTACTGGAGAAACTCAGATTTTACGGGATTTCAGAACAATCTTGTAAACTAATCTCTTCGTATCTTTCGAATAGAAAATAATATGTTTGTATAAAAGGAGAATCTTCTTCAGTTCAGAATGTTGAATTGGGCGTCCCGCAAGGCTCGGTGTTGGGGCCTTTTTCTTCATAATCGCTATAAATGCTTCTGACATACTTGCCTAAAAATGTCAGTGTTGGAACTGTAGTTTATGCTGACGACACATCTCTTTTCACTAGTGGGAAACACTTAGACGATATGCATGAAATAATTAGACTGGAACAGGTTGATGCTCAACTTTGGTTTTCTTCAAACAAATTGCTCTGTAATCAGGACAAAGCTCAGAACATTATTCTCAGTTTAACTCATAAGCAGGATTTCCAATCTGTGAAGATTCTGGGCATTTTTATTGACTCAAAACTTACATGGTCTGATCATGTCAGCAATCTTTGTAAAAGGCTCTCTCGTGTGAGTTACCTTTTCTAGAAACTAAGGGACATCATCTCTTTAGAATATCTCAGAGCTGCATATTTTGGGTTGTTCCAATCTCACTTAGCCTATGGATTGATCTTATGGGGGCATTCTTCATCTGTATCTTATATCCTTCTGATCCAGAAAAAAGTTCTTGGAACAATGGGCAGAGATCATCGTCTTGAACATTGTCGGCCTTTATTCATAAAGATGAAAATTCTTACAGTCATTAACCTTTACATTTTACATATATTAAAATTTACAAAGACTAACCTACACCTTTTTTTCTACCAGACAAGAAATTCACTCACACTCAACAAGAAATAAATTTAAACTTGACATTCCGCAACACCGACTAAATAAAACAGTAACATCACACCAAGTAAATTGCATTCATTTTTTTTTTCAATAAATTCAATGAGTCAGCCCGGGACACTACACTCACCAATTTTAAAAACAAAGTAACAACATGGCTTTTTAAACAACCCATTTTATTCTATCTCTAAATTTATGAACAGTAATGTGAATATAGAATTTTAAGATAAATTTAAGCTGTGCAATATTAGTATAAGTATTTAAATTTTACCAATATTGATGTATTCTCTGTATGACAATGCCCATTTCTTGTGAAAAGATCAACGGCAAATAAATAGTTTGAATTTTACTTTGACTTTGACTTATTTAGTAATGCGTCATTTCAAACACCAATTTGTACCATAAGTTACCTAGCTTATTTGGTATCCTTGGAAAGGTTTTTTAAGGAGAATCGTTATTTTTAAGTCTTTAATCCTTTTATTGTTAGAACTTTGTCGTATGTTCTTTTAATTTTCCAATGTGATTTTAATGGAAATATTTTTATTAATTTGTTTACCAAAATTATCTAAATAACAAGTGCTTAACGTCGTCATGGTATCCTGCTAATGTCAAATTTGTTTACTCGGGGTCCAAAATGAACACTTAAGTAGGCGGAGGAAAAACGTTCTCCTACATTAATTGTGAGAATGGGTCCAGCAATGAAAAACTGTCATACGTTATGTATAATTTGTGAGTATAGTGTGGGGACGAAAGATATTATTTACTGGTGACCATCTGCAATGAAAGCAAAATGTAAACTAGCTACTAGGTTATTATCTCGTGCGCTTTCTCATGATTAGGTTCTTTCTAGCGCTACTACGTCGACCGAAACTTTCTTAACCATTTCGTTCTAAGATGTGTTCTTCATTTGTGTTTTTGTATTCATTGATAATACTCAGCGGATCAGATGACTGTGAAGAACTCAGTAAACTGAAGCAATAACTAGTTTTTTTTGTGAACTATTGAATATTCTAAGACAATAGGTTACAAAGGTCCACGATAATGTTTAAAATGTTTCATATTGCAAACAATGCTACCAACATCAAACAGTTGGCTGACTGTAACCTGTGATCCAGTGTAATCCTCTGTAATCCACGGAATGGATCAATACGCGGGAGGGAATGAGAAGGACTTCCATTGTTTTAATTATGTTTTTTATTTGAAATGACTTAAGATGTATTCACTTAAAGCTTTTACCAGGTTCTACTGTTTGATATATGATGCGGATAAATGTTATTATTTTATAACACAAGTTACAACCCTTTGTGCTAAATTAAATGTTTTACACACATTTTTATTTGTGTTGAACCTTTTTAGAAATTACCATGTGATTGAGATATATCTTGCTGAAATTCTGTTCATAACGATAATCATACATTTCAGTTTTTAACATAATCTACTATTTTTAATAATTTTAACATAAGTACAGTAAAGGAAATATACATACTTTTTAAAAGTATATAACTTCAAAGTGAATACTTAAGGCCAATATATTCTATGTATTTGATTATAAATACTTTGCATAACGTTACATAGTATACAGAGACAAGATACTTTTAAAACTATATCTCCATCATTGTGTAGCACAGCAAATATACCTACTATATTTGAATTTCGTACCTTATACAAACCTTTTAAAATGAATTTAATTAATATTTTTTGTAAGTAATATTGAGGTTAAATGTGTATTAACTTAATGTTCAGAGTAGGTTTTTAATTGATCATTATGTTCAAACTTATAGATTTAATGATAACATTTCTTATATTAATATAGTATTCTATCAATTTTCTAAAAGGGTATTTGTTACCATAATATTTTTATTTATCTTCAAACTTTGGGGAGACTGGAATCACTTGGTGGCTAAATGTAGCTAAATGTGATTATCTTTATTAAATTTTTTATATGTAGACCAATGGCATATCTCAATTGCTTGATAACTATGATGATAATTAAAAACCAATTTAACGGTTAAGTGACAGTTCCGTCTGGTTTTTACGTTTAATACAATAAAAAATATTTGTTTAATTGGTGAATAGAACAATATCTAACCGTTAATACTAATTATGAACTTGATTAATTCTTAAATGAAGCAATACACATTGTTTAATTTATTCGTAAACAATGTAAGGACACAGAGTTAAATTACTTGTCTATATATATACGTGAATCAAAATAACACTATTCTAAGTACTGATGACAAAGTAACGGATATACTTTTATATGAAACCCCGTGGAAGTCTTTGGCTCAGGCTTGGCTTAGAGTTGATGAACCGGAAATGAAAGGATTGGAAGGATAAGAAGAACGTTCCTCATCTCAAGGAGTTTCTACACATGTAAGCTTGACGTCCGGTGACGTCATGTACTCCTTTTTTATTATGGTATATTTTATCAACAATCGTGTTTGATTGATATACTATCGATATTTTTTAATATTCGGCATATTCGTCACATCTAACATATTATAAAGTAACAATGAAGTTTTAAACCTTTTTCTTTAATTGCTGGTTTAACGTAGTTTAGAAATTCCTTCAAAGTAACTACTGTTACTCTTTTTATTTACTACTGTTTTTATTTGTTACTGTTACTGTTACTTAACGTAGTGAAATTCACAGACCCCAAATAAAATTGTTTATTAATAGCTATTTAACTATGCTTTTACATTGAACTTAAAGTATAAATATAAAGAAATAAATTTTGACTTGCTGACCTTTTGACTTGCAGGTAATATTGCAGCTCGCGAAAATTGGCGCGCGTTCACGCCACTTAATCTACATAGAACAAATCGTAATGTTTATAGTCAGCTGCAATCTTCTATAAAGGGTGAGTTTCTTAAAGTGATCCAATAACTAACTTTTTTATTCTATATCTGACAGTATACTTCTTATGGGGGACTCCCTTTACTTTTTTATTTTGCTTTCAGGTATGTATTTCATTTTTGAAACTTTCCCTCCATTTTTCCAATATGGTGGCCAACTTAAAAATTTCTTATTGAACACCCTACATTTTATAGTGTTTTTTTTTAAATTTCTATGTAATTTTAAGACTTTTTTAACCTTTGCCATTTTTCTCCAAACCTAACGGTTCGGGAGCTAGATGCAATTAAAGTTCATTTTTAGTTCCATAAGAAAAGAATAACATAGGGCAAACTTTATCTGCCAATATCTCCAAAACCATTGATTAAAATATATATATATATATATATATATATATATATATATATATATATATATATATATATACAGGAATAAAAACGTCTTAAATTTATGTTTTAAAAACGTTTCACTCATAAAAATTATCATTTATGCATAAATTAACTTCTTTGAAATATGGCGGAAAAAAATTAAATTTTCAAACAATTTTGTTATTATGAAAAAAATGTTCTTAAAACATAAATTTAGGACATTTTTATTCAAGAGTATTTTTTTATATTAATCAATGGTTTCGGAGATAGTTTACCCCATATTATTCTTATGGAACTAAAAACGAACTTTAATTGCCTCTAGCTCCCTAAACCGTTAGGTTTAGAGAAAAATTGTATGATTAAAAAAGTCTTAAAATCACATGGAAATAAAAAAAAAAAAAAAAAAAAAAAAAAAAAAAAAAAAAAAAAAACACCATAAAATGTAGGGTGTTTAATAAGAAATTTTAAAGTTGGCCGCCATATTGAAAAAATTGCGGAAAATTTTTAAAAGTGAAATACATACCTGAAAGCAAAATAAAAAAGTAAAGGGGGTCCCCCATAATAAGTATAGTGTCAGATATACAGAATGTTTCAGAACTCCCTACCAATATTTTAGGGCATTGTTCCTGGGTTAGAAACATATCAAAATATCATATTTAAATTGTCCGGAAGTCTTTAGTTACTCACACAGCCGCCTTTTTGTTTTTTTCACATAATAATTTTTATTTCCGTAACTGATGGTTGTATTCAGTTCATATTTGGTATGAATCTTTATCATACTAATGTACATCTTCAAGAAAAAAATGAATTTTTTCCACTGTATATTTTCAAAATGGCGGCCATTTTAAAACTTCAAACTAAAATATCTCAAAGTCGGTAAATCGGTAAATTTTATAAAAATTTGACAAGACACAAAAAAGTTTACAAATTAATTTATTTAACCAATGGTATCAATAACGGAGTTATTGCGATTTTTCTCCATGACTCTACAAACTTGGTACCATTGGTTAAAAAATTTAATTTGTCAACTTTTTTGTGTCTTTTATAATTTTTATAAAATTTACCGATTTTGGGATATTTAGTTTGAAATTTTAAAATGGCCGCCATTTTAAAAATATACAGTGGAAAAAATTAATTTTTTTTTCTTGAAGATGTACATTAGTATGATAAATATTCATACCAAATATGAAATTAATAAAACCATACTTTACGGAAATAAAAACTACTATGTGAAAAAAAACAAAATGGCGACTGTATGAGTAACTAAAGACTTCCGGACAATTTAAATATGATATTTTGATATGTTTCTAACCCAGGAACAATGCCCTAAAATATTGGTAGGGAGTTCTGAAACACCCTGTAGAATAAAAAAGTTAGCTATTGGATCACTTTAAGAAACTCATCCTGTATATTAATAAGCAAGCATGATTATTTCACTCCTTTTTTCTCAGCTTGTGTGTATTGTAGGAAAAATCCTTACATACCGTTTGAGAGGTGACCTGAAGATGAGAAGAATCCCATTATAATTTGCATCGGCTCCCAGGGCAACGCCCTACAGCCTCCAAATAGGTAATTGGTTCAATAATTGGATGTATGTTGTAATAATAAACTCCAGCAAATCAGGAAGAACATAATATGATGTAATTTTAATATTTTCAAAATTAATTGTGTACAAATCAATAGGAATTTTAGTACAGTTCGACCAGTGGCGAGTGTTATGATTTCTGTAGCCTTTCATATACTCCTTGAATACCAATTCACAATATAACATGTAATAACATTGTTAGATAATGATCTGACTTATTTAATCGGTATCTATAGGAAAAACATGGCAACACTAAAGACAGTGGGTCCGTTTACAAAACCCCTGTCCTTTTTCAAAGCAAACGTACGTTTTGTTTTCCTTTTTTCTGCGAATTTGCAGTACGTTTAGTAGATTTTGCGTGGTTGAATTAAAATTCAAACACAATCATTCAAATTTCTCCATTTTTTTATATTAGGTTTAAGTATTATTATTTTCGAATTTCTTATATTAGCACTATTTACCAATCACACGCCATCTTTGTCGAGAATAGGACTGTTCATTTTATACTCCGATTCTTGTCGTAAAATAAAGATAATAAAAAAATTAACAACAGCTCATTTTGTTTGTTTTATATCTATAACATTTAAATTTAGCCATAAATGAAAATTCGCCCAAATCGTGGTGTAGTCTTTTATTGAATGATATAGTCAAGGCTGAAAAATAGTTTGCCCCTGTTTCAAAATAAATGTATGACATATACATTTTTAAAGTGATATTTAAATTATTATTCCCTAAATGATCACTGAATTAGTTAGAAACTTTATTAAGGCTTCAATGTAACTGAGCTAAAAGCAGCTTAAATTGACTGAATAATAACCCGCATGAGTAGCCAATTAAAAGCAGCTTATCCATCCAACAGATTGAAATAACAAGTTAGTTGAGGATATATCTTAACTTATACTGCAATTAAATGTTCTTGGTCTTGGCATTTATAACCATTCTTGTTATTGATATAAAACTATTAATTACATACAAAAACATTAATATATTTCTCAAAGCTTAATTTGTTTCACACTGATATACGGTAACGTTATCTATTGTAGCTCCGACACTCTTCTTAACCATGAAACATTTTATAATTGAAAATACTATTGGTTGTTTGTGTGTTTTGAAGCACTATAAAACCAGGTGAATAAAGCAGTTATAGCATCAAATGCTTAGTTACAACATTAAATATTGCAACATACAATGATCATTTATAAACAAAAAGTAAAGTTTGTAAAATTTATTTTGCTTAGAGTGTAAATGTTTATAAAACAATGATTTGTCGTTACGTTTATTTTAGTACTTCAAATTAATACAAAATTATTTTAATTGATCAGTAAAAGTATTAGGTTGATACATTTTAAGGTAAAAAATTGAAATCACTACAATTTTAAGTAGTTATAGAGACTACAATTCAAAATGTAACGTAATAATATTGCAATTCACAAAAAGCTCCTTTCATTGGTGGATGAAAAAGTTTGCCTCGAATAACCAACAAACATTCAATCAGGATACATTGTACCGTAACAAATGGACAGCGATGAATGTGAGTGCATGGATGTCCATGTCGCTGGTGCGTTTGTCCCGGTGATTGGTCCGTATTTCAGAGCAGCTGCGCTCTGTCAGACGAATCACCTTCGGTTGTCCGGCCAATTTGTGTTCCGATTGATATTGCTTTTTCATCATACCATTGCGATAAAAGTTGTTTTCAGAACGGTCAGCTGTGATCGAAACTAGTTGATTCCCGGTGGGTTGGATAAACGTGTTGGTAAACAAAGTTTTCGGGACTAGTCCTCGAAACAGTGGTTTTCGGGACTAGGCCGGAAAAAAAACTTCCAATGTTTGACACCACTATCGCTGCTATTCTGCTTACAGTAACTTAAACCTCGTTGACTCCAATATATAAATGTCAAACAGCTGATTGTTTAGTTGTAGATAGTTCAAATACAAGATAAACAAATAACAACGTAAGAGGGGGTATATAGGTTAAAATTTATTAATTTTTATCCAAACTGTATATTTATTAAAGGTGGTGTGATGAAAAGTACTGTTCGTAACTCGTCCGAAAGTGGTATATCGGTGCTCGATCGAATTCAAGTACTCGGCTTCGCCTCGTACTTGAAACTCGATCTTGCACCGATAACGACCACTTTCCGGACTAGTGACGAAATATACTATTGTCTTCCCATATGTCGGCTTGAAAATCAGTTATTAAGCGTGACATGCATAAATGTCAAACTTTCTAAGATAAATTATTGCTTATCGAAAAATCTGTAACACGACATTTTTAGAATGCGAATACTTCACATATGAGGCTTTTCAATGAGTGATTTTTATAGCTACGTAGGTTAAGTTTGACATAAAAATAAGAATAAATTTCTCTAAGTGAAATTCCGTAATATATATTACTATTTTTAAGTAACAACCGGATTTTTAAACCTTAAAACCCCTTTTTTTAAAAACAATTTAGTAAAAATCTAGTTTGAAAATAAGATAGAAAATATAAAAACATGTACCAATATTACAGTACTGTATTTAAAGGATCATCCGTCTAAAAAACTCATCGCGCTGAACTTATAAAAAATACTAAATCCCAAACTTTTCATAATTCATAGGGAAGAGTTCCGATAGTTCTTTATTTCACTTTATTTTCAATATCTTGCTTAAGAGCTCTCAAAACTTCATGTAATTTTGAAGTTTTAAATAACGCTCAAACTAACTTCCCAGCTTCAAAGACATCAAAGATGCCAACTTTTTAATAGCGGTTAGTTTAAATGGGCTCTCATGCAGCTTCGTACTTGCAACTCGGTAATTGGGCGACATTCTTAATGAACCTCTGCACTTGTTGAATTGTATTTTACGCAAATGTGACAGTTTATACTTTTATAATTTTCGTTAGTTACTTGATTTTCCGAAACTCTCTTCTTATTTTACAAAATTTAAAATAACCATATTTTATTGGCCTTGTAGGTTATAATCATTACGGAGCACTACTATATACTATCTGGAAAACTAAAATATAGAGATCACAAAAATGTTTGCTGAAAATTGAATAAACATATTTGGGAAATTTTACAATGTTATATCAATTTTATCTCAAACGACATTCTTATATTTTAGTATTATTTTGTTATACATTATTGTGTTCTATTTAGTCCAGACCAAAAGTGATAGATTTCGTGTATTACGGTAAATAAAAGTAATTTAAATTGTTAAATAAGTTTTATCTAGCATTTTAAGTTGTAACTAGAAGCTGGTTTTCTTACAATATTGCATATTTGTTTATACTTGTTTATAAAAATTGAAAAAATTAACAATCAGTTATCAATTTTACCATTTTTTTCAATATTACATATACCGAATTTCCTTAAAACCGCAATTTTTAAGTTCCGGATACACTTCGATTGAATACAAATTCTATTATTATTATTCTATTTATAATAATAGAATTTGTAATAATAGAATTTTCTAAATATAATTTTTATTTATAATAATATGATGTTGACATATCATATAAATTGTAGGCGTGTTTAATGTCAAAGGGTAAAATAAATAATATATTTCAATAGAAAAACAAAGGAGCACGCGAAGTCCCCGGTAGCATTCCGAATGTGCGTGAGGAGCAGTATGGAGATATGGGAAGTCGAAAAACAAACATGCACGTTCCCTACTCGCGACCTGCCAGCCGACGCACAAACAAACGCGTTCGAGAATGGAGGACGGACATCCTTACCGTCGTGGCTGCGACAGTTATTCTAACGATCTCGCAGCATACAAGTACAAAGAAATTGTCTTTTAAGTTATGACAATATAAACCAGCTATGACAATATAATCCTAAAAATCAAACTAAATATTAGATATTCCTAATTACACCAATTTTCCAAGAAAATATATTTTTTCAGTGTGTTCGTTAAAGTATTTGTTATTAAAATTTTTTCACCAATGAGAACAAACTTAAATGGAAACCAATACACTTAACAGCTTATTACCAAATAATGATTTTTTAAGACAGCATGTGAAAGTAATAGAACTATGCAAAAAAAGAGTTAACTCCACATCATATTTAAAAACCATTGAAAACAAAGTTTTTAATTTTCGCAACGAATATTATTGTACATTAATTAACTTTTTTGTTGAGTTTAATTTTTTAAACGCTCTAATGAAAGTTTGTAAACCTTCTTAGACCTTTTATTAGTACTATTCGTAGTTGTCCTTTCATGTATTTGTTTTAAGTAATAACCTTAAAGACATAAAAATAAAGTTAGGTATGGTTAGACCTACTCTTTTTTTATTAAATTACTCTATTAATTTCAATAAATATTAATTTTTCTAAGTTTAATGCCTGAAAATTTTATTTTTCATTTTTAGAAACGTATCTTTTTAAATTCAGTACATATTTTCGTAACAAATAATACTTAAAATTAGACCCTAAAAAATTAAACGCTCACCTCAACAATTCGAGGGAAAGAAGAGACACAGTAGAGAATTACATAGCTGATAACCACATTGACACTAAAATTCGCCGAATCCCAAATCGACGCTCGCGTACGTCGGGGACACGGCGACGCTCTTGACGGCGTCCCGACGTCGACTGACGGGCGTCTCCCGCCCCCCCTGGACACCCCCTCCCCCCACACCCCCCGACGTAGACACCCCGACCACTGCGGACACATCCATCACAAGATACCATCATCGATCGCGGCCGATAGATAGCAAGTTTTGTGATTTTAATGGAATACCCCGTTGATAACTATAATTAACTGCCTTTGTCCCCGGAGGTTTGTTTGTGTGTTTGAGTGCAAGGCTGTTTTTAGATACGTTTGATGTTGCTAGCAGAATGTAAGGGTTGGGGTATGGGTTAAATGTGTCGCGGCAAGATTGGATTTCTGGTTTGGTGAACACAATAATATAATTAGTATTTGTAAACACAACAGTTGTCCGATTATGGGTCAGTTATCTTTAATCTATTTATTGAGTTATATTTGTTTTGTAATTCAGCTATAGGCCTAATTTCATTGCCACAAGGAATTGACTGAAGTTAGTCACATGGCTGGGAAAAATCCGGTTTTCGTCGTAAAGCCCTTCAAAGTTCCCATGTAATCCTTATGGAGAGTTTTTGAAGCTACCTTACTGAACAAAAACCAGCTGATAATTGTATACATCATATTGTATATACATATTTAACCTGTGGTTAAACAAATTTACAAGTGCAAGTATATCCTGTATTTATTGTATATACTCTCGTATTAATTTATTTTTTGATTGTATTATTTATTGATATGGATTTGCATGTGATGTATTAAGCACCTGCATATACCTGTTTGTATTATTTATAATGCTTGTTGTTCGTATTTTGGTGTATGTTAAATATTTATAAATTTGCATGTGGAATCTTGCTTTTGATATTGTTTTTGTGCCTTGTAAAGACTATTTAAAAACTGCCTTAATCTATAATGTACAATGATTATAAATGGATGTATATAAATAAATTAATAGATACATAAATAAGTGCAGGACCCTTGGAACTGGTGAGTGAGCGAAGAGAACGAGCTAGCCTAAATAAGGAAGATTGCGTGTGAGCGGAGCGAGCTAACTTTGTATGGAATAGGAAAGCGACGCTTATCAGTTTTACCAAACATAAAGTCGGTCTTCCTGTAGTTAGGATTAAATTGAATAAAAGAAAACATTTAAATACAATGTACTTCAAATGTTTCCATTACTGTTGCGGTAATGTACGACAATACTCCATAGGGAGAGTCCTATCTTTTCCTCAGGTACATAGACAATCTCAGGTCAATTGGTCTAGTAGTTTTCGCACTCAAAAGACAAAGGCGCCACGATACAAAGATTCATACATTCGTTTTTGTGGATATATAAGAGATAAACCTAAAAATCCAAAAAAAACCCCAGGCAAAAACAATTTTCAGAATTTTTAGGAGACAATCCTAAAAAACCCAACTGAATATTAATATTCCTAAAAAAATCCGTTTTGTGGATATATAAGAAGACAAACATAGTATTGAAAAAATAACAAAAAAGTGTCAATAATATGGATTATTTTTAAGTCTTAGCCCAGGAACATGAAATGTGTGTCATAGCTCAGATTTTTATAGTTCATTCTTTGATAGACAAATGATTTAAGTACATATACCTAAATTATTGACGAAAATATTGTGAGCTAAGTTTGGTTATATGAAGAGGATCAGGAGTCTCACTTATTTTGAAAACTTTAGAATTCCTTTAATTAATTAAGAATTTTTTTATTTAAGAACTAGATAGAACAGGTAGTTTAAAACCACATTTAAGTTAATTTAATTGTGATTATTTATTGAATTCATTTAACTGTAAAAAACTCACGTCCTCGTCAGAGTTCTTCACCACATTTATAAGAAATATTCCTGACACAAGAGAAAAATAAATAAAGAGTCAAGTCCAAAATAAAAATGAAATGTTTGTGTACTTAAGGTGACGGAGAATGAATCGATGTAGAAGGCGTGTGCCAGGTCTATATCACTGAAACACGCACTGGGATCCCAGCACACCTGCTGACTTCTGGTGCGGAGTCCTTCTAAATAAAATTGTACAGTATTTCTTTTTTAGATAGACAGCAAACATACGCCTGAAGCAGTAGCATTATTTTGTTACTAATTAATGTTTAAAAAATAACTTAATAACTTATGTTAGTCAATTTTTACTTTTCAACTAACCGATAAAGCTTAACTATAAGTAATTATGTGTCAATTGTAAGGAAGAAATAGTGTACTGGTTACTCGAAATCGAGCAATTTAGTTTGGATAATTTTAACGGTTTAGGATTGTTAAATATAGTTCATTTACTAGTGTATCCTAAATTGTTAATAACTCCATGGTTAGAAAGCAACAAAGCTACACAAGGCATCGCACCCATTCTACATTCATCCTTCATTCATATTCGCTTTAAAATACTCCCTGGTATCGCTGAGGTCTTATAAAGTGCTTTTGTGGGTTAACATAACTTCTTTGTTATGAATAGACAAATGCTCTCGCTAGTGTGCTGTGTTTACTCATTTCAGCTGTTACACTTCAAAATCTTTATCCTTATTAATGTTAATCTAATGGGGAAATACAGAATTTTAAGGGTTTGCCGGACCCTTTCGTTTAGATAGTCATTTCCCAATTTACTTTAGAAATAATTTTAGCTCTCTAGCCAATGACACAAAAAAATATTAAAATCTGTTGCAAACTGTAGGAAGAGTGAAATCCTTGTAAAACAAATGTTACTAAATATGTACATAAGATATCTACAAATAGATTGTTTTACGATAAATTTTATTATTAACTAATTTTTTTACCACTAAATGAAGTTGAAAAGAGAGTTAGCTAAGATGTACTGAGTAACATATCGAAACACCTTAATGGTTTTGTATTTGATTTTTTTGGCATATTAAATTAGACATTTTTTGTAAAACTAAAAATATTTAATTACGAGCTAGTATTACATTAAGAGAAAAAATTTGTTTTTTAGTTTCGTCATAAACTTGGGGTGTTTTGCTTATAACATATTAATTTCTTTTCACATATGTCATGTTCCATGTAGTTGTTGTATAGCTTGAAAACCCAACAAAAAATTTTATTTAAGAGCTACATTATAAAATAAAATGCAAAATAAATCAATAATACTTTATAAATTTTTGTTACTTCGCATATGGAAAAAACTCAAACTCTAAAGTAATGTCAATCACATTTTTCCCCGACTTGTATGTACAGTTTTGAATCATTTTACAATAGAATTGTTTAAAATTTCTTTCAATATCATAGGTACGTTTCAAAATATCACAGTAAACATAGTTTTTTTGCAAACGTCGCTAGCTATTTCGTAGTTACGTACTTTTTCATGTGTTAAATAACGTAACAAATTGACTAAAAACAAAACACATTTTGTTCCAATACAGTCTGAGTCAAAAACTTATGTACACTTGATGTAAAGTTTCACAAACTTTAGAATATTTTGTAAATTCTGCTCACCCATGAAGTGGTTGTCTCAATACACGAGTCCCGTAAAGGTAGTTCACTCACATTACAACTACGTAGATAAGGCACTACATAGATCTATTAACAATGATCTGTAAGGAAAACTAGTATTTATTTCTATGGTGAGTTTAAAAATATAAAATCACATGTGCTAAAAGTAGTTCATGCATTTACATGTCTTATATCTAAACTTTCTATTTCTACAGCTTATAGGTATATCTATTACATATTATTGGTAATATTTTAATGTTATAAAATACTAAATCCCGTTTGGGATACAAGAAAATGTTACAATTATTTCTCTGAGCACATATCGCCTATTTTATAACATGTTTTAGAATAGAATATATCCATCAAGCTTATCATTGTAACAATAGTATTGGTTTCTATAATCATTTACAACATACATTATGAAAAATTTAATTTTATAATGGTAAATATATTAATCCTTCTAACTTTTAATCACCTATTATACTAATAAATTTTTTAAAGTATCTTTTTTTACCGTCATTTTATTTGAGTAATATTTTGAGAGAATTATTCCACTTAAACACCCGAGACAAGAGCGATTCTTTACAAAGTTTTAAAGAAAAAAGGAGCATTTAAGCTGTGCGATCCCTTGAAAGGCAGAAAGCGTAACAATTCCCATTGTCTTTCGTGTTTGGCCTGGGATTGGAAGCGGGGAATATTCTGAGAGTTCTTGGCATAATGAAAATACCGTCTGCAACATTTAATTTCAAACAATTAAAGTACTGATTCGTTTATAATTAATGTCTAATACCTCGTTTATTAAACAATGTACCGATATGATGAATTATTATTAATAATAAAAACATACTTAATAATATTTAACATTTTATATTTGCACAATTATGATTATATTTAGTCGAGTAGATCATCAAAGCACTTTAATATTTTCCCTTTGTTTATTTTCTTAATTGTGTGAACATAAGATTATATTAACGACTTAATGGGTCATAAAAGTCTCTGAATGGAAATGCGAGTGGTTATAGCTCGAATGATAATCTAGAGGTTGAGTTTGGTCATGAGAAAAGTTACAAGCTTTTTGATGGTTCGGAACTGGACCCAGCTGTCTTAGATAATTATTGTGCTATTAATTGATCCTCACAATGATCAGCAGTTGTTTGTCAGTAACAAAGCTACACCTCATCTGATCCATCACAACCCATACACTTGCCCTTCAGTCACACTCACCTTAAAATATGCGTTTCTGTTTTTCAAGAAATGTATATAAAAATTAAATAAAGAATAATAAAGATTTAAAAATGATAGGTAACTGTTTTTCATCCATTTACTCTGAGAATTCCCTTTTACGCAAAACAAATTTCACAGAATGAAAATGTCTGAAACCCTCATTTAACATACTTTTAAAGCTTAAATTATTTTACTTTTCCATCAAGTTTACAATATGGCAGAGATTGCTGACAATGTATGGAAAAGTGAAATTAATTAGTTGATATTTTAAGACATTTTAAAGCTTAAACGGTTTTTTGAAGTAAAAGTTTTAGAGATAATGGTTGTGAAATCTTTTCTACGTTATTACTATGGAAAAACTTATCAGTTACCGCCATTATCTCCGAACAATATTAATTAGGGTTACAAATTAAATTTTGAAGTTGTCTTGAAGTTACCATCCCAACATTGATAAAACGTGGACGCTTGTTTGTATTTCAAATGAATGACTTCCGGTCTGGGTAATTTAGTTCTGGTACACCCTATAGTTTGAAATTTTTATCAGTGGATAGGGCACAATCGTTTTTACCTATAATTCTGCAATTTGTTTTTGTGAAAAATTATTTGTGTAGATTTAAAAATGGGTTTACGGGTGGTCTAGACCACACCTCATCATAATACACATATGAGTTATTCATTTTCAGCTTTAAATCCAGAATATGTTATGATTGTTTGTTACACTTTTAAAAATAACAAGATTCTTAAATAATTATGATGTTTAAACTGTCATACTACAGCTAGCTGTTGGTGACGACTGATTTCGCTAAAAACTTTTAAGAACTACCTAACAAACAATTATTGGGTGAATGTAAAATAGACTTCAACAAGTTTTACATTGAAATGATTCTTTGTTTGTCTAACATTAAACGCTTAAACAGTAAAAATCCCAATTTATATACATAACTGTTTTTACTTTAAAATTTTTTAAAACTCATGAAAAAGTTAAGTCCTTCAGAGATCAATTAGTCAGGTTCAAGTTGGTGTTTTCAGATCATTTAACACGACCCCAGCGCTGTCAGTCGGGGGTGGCAAGTGGAGAAATTAATAAACTTTTGTGAACCCCTCCATAAATCATTGTTGGAGGGAGAGGCACTGACACGCTGCAATGAGGACCTGACTATTGCAAGAGCGTCATTAAAAAAGAAACGTTCAACACAAATATATAGAAGAACAATTTAACTCCAAAACGTGCTGAATAGATCAAACTTAAAATACAAATAATTCAACAATGCTTGTTTATTTGTACACATCCGATGTTCTAACTACTGTAAAACCCGACTAAATCCCTCCCGATGAAAGTTATTTGTGAATTAAGAGCGCAAAGTACGTCATTGCCACTCGAGGCGTCAGCTGAGTGCGGCCAAACATTTCAAGAGCGGCAATGACTTTGTGCTCGTAATACACATACGATCATACGATTTTTCCTACCATCATAATTGCAACCGATTAAGTGTTTTATTGTATACAAAATATCATTTAGGTTATGTTTGATTTTTTCTGTTAACTAGCAAACATTACTTCAAACTAAAAAAGAAACAATTACAGTACGGTACTAAACGACAACAATGAATAACAGCTTGTAAAAATATGGTTTGTAATAACAGCTGACTTTAAATTGCCGTTTGATTTAGCTTGTGGTAAAGAACATTGCCGCTCTAGAGCGGAAAATAAACGGAAACAGGTGCGGCAATGTGATTGTTTCCATGCAGTGATAGGAAAAAGATTTTTCCTACCATTATAATTTCAACAAATTAAATGTTCTATTGTATACAAAATGTCATTTAGGTTATGTTTGATTTTTTCTGTTTTAACACACTGTTAAGTATCAAACATAACGTCAAACTAGAAAAGTATCAATTACTAAACGACAACAATCACCAACAGCTGTGGCATGATTTGTAACAACAGCTGGGCCTACTTGTTATTTGATTTAGCGAGCGGGAAGTAAAGGAAAACCGGAAATGAACTGGTTTACAGGTGTGGCAATGTGATTCTTTCCATGCAGTGGTTGAAAAAAATTCCAGACACACGACTTTATCGTAGGCGCCTTGAGTGATCTAACATGTGACTGGCTACTGTAATCACAATAAAAGATTTTTTCGAGGCTGTTAGTTGATATTAGACGTTAGTTTCAGTTATTAGACGCAACTTTTCTCCAGTACAGCCTTCGTTGACGGACGCGACATTACAATGTTGTTTTATATTTTCGGTCCAATGGGATGCCATTGCTTGCGACTATTTTTCGTGGTTCGATCGGCAATTAAAGGCGCTATTACTCGTTGTTATGGAGTGAATAAACGGTGGGAGATATAAAGACAACGGGAAACGCGAAACTCACCAAACTCATCAGCACCGTACCCAAGTAGTTTTCATGAAGTTGATTATAATCATTGATGTCACAATTGAAATCCTTGTTTTGGAAAGATAACTTTATAAATCAATTTCGAGTCTATAAAACAAGCTATCAATGGATTTGGCTAAGGGTTGGGGGGGGTTTAGCCTAATAGGACTTTCTACATATTGATTTCTAAGTTGATTTCAGAAAATAGTTATTTTTAATGTATATTACATGGATAAATTAAAATTGTCCAAACCTTCATATATAAACATCGGCATGGTAGGACATTTAAAACAACGATTGTGTCTTTATTATTAAACTAAACAAAATATTGGTAGGGAACTATGTATGGTTTCAAAAATTTTGAGAAATAAAAGTGAAATGTGACTTAAATTACAAGTTTTTAAAAAAGTAGGTATTAATACATAATTAAAATTCACTGCTATTGCAATCTCTAAGGATATGTTTTCGGAACAAGAACTATGATTGAAATACAAGGTGTATTTAGCAAATATAACCTTCCGAGCAACCCGAGCTTCTAAATATAATATCTTTTTTCTTGGTAAAAATTGTTTTTTCATGTTTGACCCATGATTTGATTATGACTATAAATAAAAATAAATACAATGATTACACCTTAGAAAATGTTTTCTAATTTGAATTGTGTCTCATTTTCAAAGAGCAATAATTTCTCCATGCAAGATGACTTATTTCTTAGTAGCGTGGATGTGTTAGGTGCATACAATACGCAGTAAATCATGATACAAGGAGATTTAAATTTTACGAAAACCTTTGGTAATTTAATTAAAACCTTTTTTTGTTAGAAAAATATTTTAATAAATACAAACTGTCATTTAATAAGTGGTATATTTCGTTCATGCTAGAGGTATGTTTGTGACATAAGTAACTCTATTAAAGTTGTTACCTCTGACTATGGGTTTGTCAGTCTGTCACGTGCACACTGATGTAAGACATCCATAGTGTTTGATTCGTTCCTGGTTCAATTATACATCACTGGGTGTTATCGTAATGTAATGAAAAAAATATTTTAAATAACATCTTCTATATATTAATACGCAAGCATGTTTCGTTTCCTCCTTTTTTCTCAGCTCGTGAGCATCGTAGGAGAAATCCGCGCATACCGTTAGAAAGGTATAGTCCTGTAGATGAGCAGAATCACATTCTAATTCACATCGGACTCCGGGCCTACGCCCCACAGGCTTTCAAAGTTCCAATGTTAATCTTATGGGGGAAGGAGAATTGAATGAATCATTAGACAGCTGTTGTAAAAACAACTGCTAGAAAAACAGGAAGAACAGATGTTTCAGTTAGAAAATGTTTTTAAGCTTCTTGGGTCAAGATAAACTGAAATTTTGATCGAATTTCGATCAGGAGGCGATCGCTAGTTTTTATTATTACCCGTGGTATACCATTTATATGTTCACCAAATCCTAGGAATACACAGTTTTTATAGTTTAGATTTGCATGGAATAGTCTAAAAATTATTGGTCGTTTGTTGTTTAGTCTTACTCCCAACATCATTTTTAAAATACCCCTTATTTCGCATACCGACTGCACAGTTAATGACCATAAACCCATCATTTCAACATTTCAATAGAAATATTTAAGGTTTGAAAATTTAACTATGACGTAAAGTCGATACTGTTTTGCACCAAATTGAACAACAGCGCTACAATGGCGGGAATTCTTTACCCGGGAACATGAGCGATCACAGCCAATGCCCTCCCTGTCCCGTGCAGCTGTCACGCGTGTTCTAGCATCCAAGGCACGCCTCGCACGCGTTCCGAACACGTGACTCACATAACGTATCACAAACGCTACGTTCCCATTCTTTCCAATCCATTTTTCCACATTTTACATTTTTCAGTTAGCGTTACTTGTAAGACTGTGGATTTCGATTCATCAGTAGCTAAGCAGATAATCTTGAAAACAGAAGTAGAGTGTTGAACCAAGATTTTAACATTAGTGTCAAGGTAAAATCAAGGGAAATATTGTTTCCTACCACTGTACGGAAATAAACACATTTCCACATCAGTAAACAGTAAGCCTAAGCAAAACAGTTAATTTCCGCTTTCATTTCATTCCTGCACGCTAAATCAAATAGCTTTGCACGGCCATCTACGATTCTCGAGTGGCAATGACGTAATCGCTTTGCGCTCTTAATAGCTATCGTAAGTGAAACTTTGAATTAGTTTAATAGAGTTTTCACAAAATTATTGTGCTACAGACGGAATGTTTAGTAAAAACGTGTAAATGCTGTTCTTTGCTAAATTAATCCGATAGTTGTTTTTTAAACTAAATTCCTCGAATAGCCTTAATTTTATTTTGTGGCTTGTCTTCTAATCAATTAAAAATGAGATTAAAAATAACAACGTTTAAGATTCATTACACTGTATGCTTTGAAATTGAAATACCTGTCCAAATATACTTATAAATAAGTCCTTACATCCACATACATACACGTTACATTCACTCTTATAATACCTAGCAAATAACCTCCATTAGGTATTTAATAGTAATAAAATCTTTTTATGTCATATTACAACATAAAAAATAGTAGTCATTATATTGAGCAGTAAATTTATTAAAGGAGTACTTCTCTTCAGAGCGGTTTGCACCATTTTAGTTTAAACCTGAGTTTAACCTAAAACTCAGTTGCACATGCATAGTTTAAACCTTCAGTTCCAGTTTTCTTGAACTGAATTAATATACATTATATTTATGCCTAATCCTGTTTATCATTTATTTGTGGAAATGGCCGTCAGTCTATTGCCACAGTTTCTAGTAAGTGTTTATTTTTCTTTTGCTCTGCATAATATATAATTAAGTTAGGGTTTTAAGTTTCCAGTTATTGATAAAATATAATTTATTTAAGACCCAAACACTTATAAAAATATCAAATGGTTTGTGTATGTCTACTGCATAGTTTTATTCGTATTTATCATTAAAAATATATTTAAATTGTTCCTAAGGGTTAAATAAAAGCAATATTGATTTATTTGGAAATTGTAGGTTGTAAAACTTTTCAATTTAGGACACTTTACATTGGACACTCTGGGTGACTCCTCATTTCTCATGTTTCAACTACTGACGCAAGCCTTTATGTCCAAATGTCAATTTTCCAGACAAAATCCCTTCCCAAGAGATGTTAGAGTGACAGCATCCTTACACTGAGCTGTCTTGTGTACCAATTTGGTATTCATAGAGTATTTTTTTTAAGGGTTGATTAAGTAACCTACAGCAATTTCTATTATTTTATCAAAGGAAATAAAAATAATACAGCTCAGATCCAGTATGTTTCATAACATAATCCAACCATTTTATATATACTTGATTTAATTGTGATTGTTTCTGATGAAAACCATGGGAAAATCTGGCTTGAGCGACAGTAGTTGGGGATCTATTACAGCTTTGCAAGGAATCTACCAACTATTACAAAAATCATGGTTTTAGTCCTACGCTCTAGGACCACCCCGTTGAACATAACGTTTTCATAAACATTCCTTTCATTCCAGCCAATATTTTAAATATTTAAAATGTTTAAGATTAGTTAAATTTTAACTTCAAGATTTTAATTTTAAATCGATTACTTGTTATTAAATGAATTTTTTCACATTATGCTGGAAACGTTTTGGTATATTATTATAATTATGTTTTTTGTTTTTTTTTTTGTAAAATAGGAAGCTGGATTTGTTGAATTTTAAATAATTTACAAAATTTAACTTCTTATATTAGTTAATAGTTTTAGTTTTAAGACCAAAATAAGTAAAATCCATATAACTGTACATACCGATTAATATGGTTTGTACAAGTTGTTTAAGAAATGAAAACATTGAAAAACAGTAATTAGCAATTTTTTTGTAGATTTAATGGAATCACATAGTAAGTACATTTGAAATCCCTACTTCCCTACTAATATTGAACATGTGAATGTCCTTTTTTTGCACTTTCACGCGCAAAACTACTCAACCGGTCATCATGAAACTTTGTACAAATACCCTTGGAGTTATCATAAGTATACCTTTTATTAAATATTTTCTATATTTTTTGCGATAGATGAAAAATTTTATAAATAAAAAATTGTAAATAAATACCAAATAAAATTTATTGTTGCTAAGAAACAAATTCAATGAAATATTACAATTTTAGGTATTCCAGTGATTTCTTACATAGGATGAACGTGACAGCGAGTGAGATACTGAGCGTAGCGAACGAGCTAAACCTGACAGCTAGTAACGCGAGCGAACCTGCGGAAAAAGGTAGTACTCTACATAACGAAAAGTAAAGTTAAAAATTTTATATCAATGATTAAGAGAATGGCATTGCAATAAGAAAATAAATTTTGGTAGTGGTAAGTCAAATTTTAAAGTTAGTAATACTAGTTTTAGTTATTATATGTATTAGGCCTACTATTCATAATCATACAAATAAAAAAATATGTTTTATTCAGGTCATCACTGCGTTACGAGTGTTATTTTAGGGTTTTTAATCTAGGGAGTTTTATTCCAATTTCCTACACTACTCTAAAATTTTGTGGTTTAGTTACAAAACTATTTTGTAATATTTATTGTGTACTATGTAAGCTGAGTATTATATTTTTATTAACTCTTTCATTCAATTGTCATTCTATCCAGCAGTAGATTTTTTATAAAATATAACACCATATTGACACCGGGTGGTATTCAACATTTAATGACAACCACCGACTCCATGAGTACCGTCGGATACCGGGAACTCCACCCTCTTGTCCGGAGAGTGTTCAGGGCTTGATTTGTTAGATTGCACCGTGATTGTGGAGGTATGGAAGGAGTGGAGGGTGGGAAGGTGCCACACTCTCTAGACAAGGGCTCTCGCTCCCACCATCAAACACAGTTTACATTTAATAACACCCTCCTCTCACACATACCTGGCCGAGGGTTGAAATTATTAAGGGGAGCACTTTCGATTCTGTAATTGTAGAAATTAAATAATAATCATAGTACATTTCATTGCTAACCATAACTGTTATGTTAGGAATACATCTACGTGATGTAGTTTTACAAAAGATATTTTATAAGTCGTAGCAACTATACTTTTCTTGTGTAAGGTAATTAGTTTGTAGTTGGGGTTATAAAACAATTTGTATAGTTGGAAACAACAAAACGTTTATAAACACTAAATGTTACACTTAAGACTTAGTTTTTAGTAGGTTAAGAGCTCTAAAAGAATTCCTACTTTATAAGTAGTTTGAGGTTTCTTAACTTAATTATACAAACTTTGACGTTTTTATTCTTTTTCTATAATAAGACTGGCAATAATTTTATCATCTTTGAAGTAAAATTAGGAAGTCAAAGTATAACGTTGCGTTTACACTAGAGGTTGACAACCAAAGTTGTTGACTTTGGCCATATGGATATTTTGGTTGTCAACCTTTCGTGTAAACGCGCCTTTAAGGAGGCCGAGATTACATAAACAAGACTCAAAGGAACAGCTGGCCAGAGGACAATCGAGCGAGGGATCTTTCTAAAAATATCTTTCGTTTGGACCACTAAACTAGAGATAGACAAAGTGCTATCCGAGTTTGTTATGCGATATGAATTGTGTGTAGGTATGAACACTATATATTTCAACAAGGTAAGCTCAAACTTTTCAGAATAGTTAGAAGAGAAACATTTAAAAGAAATTAATTTTAATACATGATCCAAAAGAATCACGAATAATAACAAACCATTTTATAAATTGAGATGAACAAAATACGAAATTTATTTTAGTAGCCCATATTAAAATTATTTTAACTATCGAATTTAAATAAGAAGAGTAACATGAATCTATATTAAACATAATGTTTCACGATCCAAAACATAATTATTTTGTTAAAGATCCCCTTCAAACCAAAAGTTGTTTGATTTCTTAATCTAAAAGGTTTAAGGCAGAAAGTGTCAAATTCGTGTTTTAAAACGATGAAATGCGTATTTTAAAACACGATTTGGTTTGAAAATCCTATTAAAATATTTAGCCTATATCAGTCTAAAATTAAATTTAAAATGAAAAAAGAAACCTCTGATACAAATGGGATTTGTTACTTTCAGTTTCAACGTGTAAAAAAATATTAGCTTAATGATCGACACATTCCTATTTCGTACTTAATTATAAGCTTCTTATTATGTATCAAAGTGGGATTTTATGATTCGTCTTATTGTTTTAGATTATGACATAATCTACTTGAGAAATTATTTTTAATACTCAACTTTTTCATGTGTTTATAACACATGATTTATAGCACCTTAGCGAAGATTCTTTTAATAATAAAAAGGTCATTTATTGAAACGCTATAATAATTTTTGTCTTAAAGTATTATAATAAAACACTTAAATGTTTTTTAATTTTCAATAATTTAACTCTATTTGTTCTCTTCATATAAGAACCCTTTAAGTTTCAGTTTATTGTACGCTGGTTACAGTACTATTTTTTTTTTTTTTTTTTACAAAGACAATCATTTATATAATCGATATTGGTTCAAAAACGAAAACTAACAGTTATAATGCTTGACAATTGATTTAAAATTTTGTGCGACCAAACTCATAAAATCGTTTATACTTAAAATTAATCTGAAAATAAAGTAGAGGTGGCAGTAGTGGTGTTTCGAGAGAACCGAGGGAATTCTTGGAAGATCTAATTATCACCCAATCCGCGGTGTCACACACAGGGGAGAAATTTGGGAGGGGGAAATAGAAAAGGAGGGGGTGGAATGAAGGCAGAATGGGCTCGTGAGCCTATACTATGTGTCTAGAATAAAGCTTTCATACCAAAAAACAATTAATCTTAATGTATACCATAACGTAATTTTCCGAAATATTAACCTTTAAATGAGTTTTTTTTTTAGTTTTAAAACAACAAAAGTTGTATTCTAAAGGGGAATAGTATATTTCGTCACTAGTCCGGAAAGTGATCGTTATCGGTGCAAGATCGAGTTTCAAGTAAGAGGCGAAGCCGAGTACTTGAATTCGATCGAGCACCGGTATACCACTTTCGGACGAGTTACGAACAGTAGGTACTTTTCATCATACCACCTTTAATAAATTTACAGCTTGGATAAAAATTAATAAATTTTAACCTATACCCCCTCTTACGTTGTTATTTGTTTAATCTTGTATTTGAACTATTTACAACTCAACAGTCAGCTGTTTGACATTTATATATTGGAGTCAACGAGGTTTAAGTTACTGTAAGCAGAATAGCAGCGCTAGTGGTGTCAAACATTGGAAGATTTTTCCGACATAGTCCCGAAAACCACTGTTTCGCGGTCTAGTCCCGAAAACTTTGTTTAACAACACGTTTATCCAACCCACCGGGAATCAACTAGTTTCAATCACAGCTGACCGTTCCAAAAACACCGTTTATCGCAATGGTATGATGAAAACGTAATTATCCTGTTTTTATAGTATTGTTTTCAATGCTTAGTTGGAATTGTTGTTTTAATTCATGTTTCACTTGTTTCACTATGTTTATGTTATGTTTTTTTTAATGTAAGTTTTATAATTATGTGACGAAGCTCTCTTTGACATTATTTGTATGGTAATCACCTACAGATGCTGCCGTAAAATTTCTACCGTACACGGTAAAATTTCATTACATAATAATAACCTGAATAATAGTAGTTTTCATCACGAGGAGCAAAATGCTGAGCCATTTTGGTGCGCAAGCGTGTTTTAAAAACGAGGCGCAGCCAAGTGGAGTTAAAAACTATTAAGCATCAAAAAGACGCTTTTGCACTGTGTGATAAACCAAATTTTTATCACAATGCTGAATTAGATTTTTAATCGTTAAAAATGTTAATCATAAAATTGCATTTTCGAGGTTATATTTACAAAGTAAGTAATATTCAGTGTTTACATTTCTGTTATTTACAATGGAAAACAGATGACTTTTCAGTCATACTACCTAAAAAATATTCCAGCTAATTTTTCAGCCCTAGGACAAAAAAGGAACTGTTTTGGTACTGTAGATAGAACAAAAACAGCCAGATATCATGCAGAATGATAAAAATGTGATTTTCTATGAATTCCGTTATCAGCTGGTTGCCGGTTTAAATCCTGACTTGGTAAGTTATTAAAATTGAAGTAGATTGGTGATAATGTTATTACACTATTACTTCAAGTAAGTAGTAATTTACATAGAGAATACATTAAAAATACCTTTATCTCCCGACACCTTTATAGGTAGACTATCAATTGTAGCATAATAGTGCACCATCTAACTGTTCCTTTGATATCCACAAATATTTTTATGAAATTTAGAAAAATTTTTAATTATTTGATATTTTATCTCCAGTATTCCATTTAAAATCTGAAGTAAGACGATCATAATTTTATCGATCACCGTTTTACTTGAAATATACTTATATCTTATACACAATTTACTTCATGTAAAAAAAACAGAAAAACAAAAAAAAACAAAAAAAAATTGACTGGTGGATTAATGAATGAATTTATTGGTACGCAGAAGGACAAGAAGAGTGGTGCATCATGTTGAAAATGTATGTTGGTTGCGTATTTTCTTCTGCATGGAAAAATCAAAATACGTAAGTTATGTATTACATTTGTTGCCTTTGTGTTACTACGAGTTGTACAGTTAATCCGTGTAAATTTTTATAAAATGTTTTTAACACACCATTATGCTATATCTGGATGGATTCAAATTTAAGAATTTAAAAGATTATGAAATATACTATTCTAAACTCTAGCCATTAAAACCTGCATTAAACATTCTTTGATTTAGTTTGGTTTATTTTTACCGAGAGACCAGGCCCCATTTTGGAAATGGGGCTGGAGGAGTCTCCCACTTGAGTTATCTGGATCTTATCTAAATTTGAGAGCTGCCAAACAAAGATTTAATATTTTACGGATATTTTATGTAGTATTAAATTTAAATTAAATTAAAAGTTTTCAGATATTTTTCGTCTTTTTGCTCACAATTATTTAAATAATATAGTTTATTAAGATATATATTTCATATACCTAGTTTGGGCTATTACTTTTTTGTTACTGTTAATTTTATATCAAATAGCTATACAGAACGAAATTTGATTAAATTACAGGTTAATCTCTGGAGACACTATGTGCGGGAAGGTGGGGTGGATTGTTGTGGGAGGTGCGGTAGATGGAGTTGTGGTGAGGGGGGGGAGTTGGAGGGGGTGGCAATGAGAGTGCGGTCAGTGGTCTCAGGATTGTTCCACAATATTAGCAATAATTATACAAACTATATACAACTCAAATTATATACTAATTTGTTATTTTCTGTACAGAAACTCTCTTCAAACGTTGTCAGTACAGTGCTTCGTACAATATAGGGGTTGTGAAAAGTCTGGATACCGTTTAATATTACTGTAATAATTTAGCTACACTCTTAAAACTCCAGTGATTCAATTGAGGGATACAAGACTTTACCAATGTTAACTGAGTATCCACTTCTGATGGGGGTCAGTCCATGTACAGTAAATAGAAAACTTATATTTAACCATAGGTTGTTAAGTACATCAAATTAATGCACTTAGTAGGGTACTGTCAGTACTGTAGTAATGTCAGAAAACCGATCTCAAATAGATAACCGAGCCTTAAATGGAACGCAATCAAACTTCTCGTTGAAATAATATTGCTGAAACTTAAAAATTCTATAGCTTCGGACATTAGTGACCTTTTGTGGTTGGGTTTGTGGAATATTATTTATAACATAAAGACCTTTACAACTATATACAATATGACATAGGACGATAAATTTTCCTTCAAGACTTTCTTCAGGGACGACCATTGGAGACTATTGAGGGAGAGATGAAGAAATGTATGTCGGCTAATGTCATAATTTATGTCCTTTAAAAGGCCTTTATTTTCTAAATAATTTGCCACACATCCCGACCTCAAAAGGCGAAGTATGTCAGAAGTTATTGAATTTTTAAGTTTCAGCAATAATGTGACTTCAAAGAAAAGTTAAATTTTCTGCCATTCAAGGCTCTGTTATCCATTTGAGAACATGTTTGAATTATATTCTATAAGTGAGACCTTAAATTTTATGTACATAAAGCCTTTCCAGACTTGTCAGCACCGTATGTGATAAATTATTTACTGTTGTGTATAGAGATAGTTTTGATAGAAGGGATTTCTTGGTTTACAGTAACGCCTTTGAACCGTCACCTCGCCTCCGCACCCAGCCTCACTACAACCAGGACCTGGAAGCGTGTCCCATGAGGACGGTGGCGAGGAGGGGCTCAAAACCTACAAGAGAAAACAAATAAACAATAGCGTGGATGGGGTCACTCCAATAATGAGACTAGTCTTTCCAGACCAAGAAAAACGAAATTTTTTTCGCAACAATAACAGTCTATTGAATTGACATTTGAGAAAATTCCTCTTAAACACATTGTTGAGAAGCTAAATTATTAATATTATTATGCAAGAAACCTTGACCTCTTTGTAAGTCAGTGCAAGGGGACCCCATGCTCAAAATTATTTTCCGAGATTGCAAAACATTTTTCTTAAAACTAAATAACAACCATAGAATTACAAAACACAACAGGGACAACAAATAAATAAATTAAATGAATAAATAAAAAAATATCACAGCCGGGTTTCCAATTAGTCCATGGTGGAAGAGTCAGGTGCACCGTGCCGGAGTCCAGGGCGGGCGTGTCCCCATCGGCCCGTCCCAGGCTCAGGCTCCTCCATGTGATGGTGTAGGTCGTCCTCTCAGGGACCTCATTCGTCGAGTGGCACGAATATTACGAAGACATACTTGAATTGTCAAATTAAAGAAGATAAAAACATTTTCACTGGGTTCACTTGGATACGAAAGCTATCTTCCAAGTATGCCCGGCATCCTTTGTGGCGACGGTCCTTATGAAGCAGGAAGGGAACATTTTCCAAATGCCACAGCTGATGAGCACATCCGGCAGGTGTACCACCCGCATGAAACAAAACAAGAAAACAAAGTACCTACTATAACAACAAACTATTTTCTTTCTCACAGAGACGTGATGCTCGCATGGTGGACAGCGTCACGGCTCACCTTATATGGAAACTTGGCTCGGGATAGGGGATACTTGGGCCTTAGTTACATTTTACATGCACAGTATATGATGGAACACTCAAGTGATGTGAAAATTGAAAGAACTCATGAATCCTGTTGGTTGTGCCAGCGCCAGCAAGACTCTAACGTGAAACATGTTATTTGTCGAATAGTTTAATTTATCACTCAGTTATTTATAGGATAGGAAGTATTTCATGGGCTGCTAAATATAAAAACGCAGTTACGGAACAGTATGTACCATACCTGAGAAATCAACTTAAAAATTACGATCTATAGGGCGATTGAAAATTTACTGACTATTTTATATTTAATACTCAATGGCAACTGACATGCTATAAGGATAAAACATATATAACGGTAACGATAGGTAATTTCATAATTTTAGTTTAAATATCACCTTGTACCGTGGATGATATATGAAGATTTGCAAAGGCTGCAAAATTCGTTAGTTGGTAGTATGGGTATGGGTTGGTAGAAAAGCTTCCGTTTGCATGTTTTTAATGCGGTTTTGCCACTTCAATGGTGATAGAGAGCATAAAACTGCAGTTAATATTATATTTTTATTTATTTATTTTTCTGACTATCTACGCCAGTGGCTTTTTTAACGTTTTGGTTTGGAACGGTCCAAACCCCGTTTTATTTATTATTTGCTAATTTTATACCATGTAACCACCATGCTATTTAGCCACAGAATAAAAAAATAAATAAATAAAATATCAGTGACTTTTCAATCGCCCTGTATACATATTGCTTGAAAGTTTTGAAAGTTTCATTGCTGCTTACGATAATTTATTTTTCTTAGTAATACAGCCAAGCACAAAAATAAATTTCTGTTATACGATTTCTGAAACATAAATACCCCTGTAACGTATATATTCTGAAACTATAAAACAATACAAATCTTGTGAGAATTTATATTGGCAGAGATTTAGCCATGATGGTCAGCCGGGCAGTTCAATATTTCAGAATCACTAACCCCTAGCCGAATCCGCCCCCAATGACCCGTTCCCGCTACGTGAGACAAGTACAAACTATCTGCTGCAGCGACATCCTGCCCTGGCTGTGCTGCCATGACCTACGTATAATACCTTTAAAATCATCCAAATCGTTGTCACTTAAAAACACAACGCTAAGTATTACAATCACAATTAATAATTCAATTAGTGTACCCTTTACTCGAAACTGTGGCGCTCCTAGAAGGTTTCGTTGGGAATAGGTTCATCAAATTTTCAAATAACAAAACTTAGGATATAATTAATCTCGTTTTCGCAGATTGGCTTCATCTGGCTATCATTTTGAAAAACAAAACAAAACACATTCTCTAATGACCAGAACAAATGTTTTCCAAATCACCATGCTCCGAGAAGGATGTTTTACGTCGATTCAAAATCCCCTGTTGCTTTTTGAACAAGCCTCTGTTTTTCCAAGTCATGGACCTTTAATTAGAGATTACTTCCATCACTCGAAAATTTTTAAAACTCCCAAAAATTTTCTAAAATTTTTTTGTAAACATACTAATTACAGTTCGTTAACCACTGAATGTTCCATTGTTTAAAATAAACTCTTTGCTATGAATATCAAATGAATTCGATGGTATTCTGTGTTTAATCTTAACCGCTGTTAAACAGGAATTTCCTTTCCAATCAAATTATGTAGTTACGGACTTTAAGGGGTTTAAGGGCCGTTTCTATCGTATTAATATTGGACATTTTACTTTATAAAGAACTTCTCGTAAATCCCTATCCGATGACACTATAATTATTAAAACCATTTGAAAATTGTGGGAGGAGTTCATTGTACAAACGAAAACCAGGACGCGTATAAATGTGTATTTAATGCTATTCACAATGGTAAATTTATTGGTCACGAAGGTATATCAGATTTAATTTCATTTCAGCTTTGAATCTTAGAGGTATAGGGTATAGATAAGCTGCATCTAAAGATAAAATACCCTTTATCTTAAGTTTAATTTTAGGGGGGTGATAAAATATTACCTCCTTAATAAATAATATTACACATTAATAAGCACATAAGTGGACAGCTTCATAAATCCTTCGCTCCAGGAATTTATCTTTTCCGAATTTATCATTCAGTTTTGTGTTAAAATACGGGGGTTAACATACAACATAGAAACCAATAAGGCGAAAACTCCACTAAAGTTTCTTAGTGCCTGGACGCTTGGGCGATATAACACAGCCAGCGGGGAGGGCCGTAAAGGGGCGATTATTTCACAGTTGGAAGTAAAAGGCTGTTTTTCAACGCTGGCTGGATTAGAGCTTATTTTCTAGCTACAAAGAGCATAAACTGATTAAATATACTATATGGTTTGCATAATAGCAATTTAATTTAAACTAAATGTAATTTGTTATCAATGTAAGCTTAGGTAAAAAATTTATCAGAGGCATGATAATTTGCTACATTACTTTCATAACGATTTGTCTAATCTTAAAGTTAAACATAAACCTAGTTTTTTTCAAATCAAAGGTTATATTTAAAAATAAAAAAAACAGACTTGTATAAATAATAAATTACACACTTACAAAATAATATAAATCAAGGTACGGTAATGTAAATGCATAAAAAAATCTTCAACGCTTATTTTCATATAATTAACAAATATTGTACGATTGCTTACTAGAAATACTTAGTATGTACTAAGTATAGTCCTATTTTAAACTAGATCCTTTGCGGGAAGGGACTGAAATATGGTTTGAAGGGTTTGTTTATCTTTGCTAATATTCCAGTGGCTAAAGAATTTTGGGTTTGTTTTGTATTTTTTCCACTGTTGCTTACCAGCTTGTAATTTTACATCACAACATTATGTGTATCAGTTTTCTTTTGTATTACTTGCTTTTGAATCAGTTTACTAGAACTTCTTCTTTTTAACAAGACAGTACCAGGTTAACCGAGCCTTGCTCGTTGGTTTTAATTCAGTTTTGATATAGTGTCATTAGAGCTATTAAATTTCCCCCAACAACCAACTATACCTCTTCACAGTTAACAGCTGTTTCAAAAAGTCTGCTTAATATTAATGTTCCTTTATTTTTGTATACCTTTCGTTGTTATTTCGTTACCAAAATAGCAATAGTGTAGTAAAATTAAGCCAAAATATGGCTGGAAAATGGAAAAATTTTTGGACAGCCAATTTTTGCTGAAATGTGTTCTATGTCATTCCCTGATCTCCCTCAGAAAAGTCCCCTGAAATCCCCAGTGGGCAACATGTCTAAAAATGATGGGATGACCCTCGTGGAGTCAGAAATAAGTCTTTCGTCGACCAATAGGTTTATGTATATCAAATTAAAGCTCTTAAGTAGTAGAATTCAATGCCGCAAACCGCATCTCAAAAGGTTGCTTGAGTCGAAAATGGCAGCCTGTCAAACTTAGAATAAAAATCAAATTCTAATCTAAACGCTTAAAAATGTAATAATATTTGAAATACTTGACCTTTTGAGGTCCGGTTTGCGGCAAACGTTTGCTAGTACAATTACCTTGGCAAATAGGGATAGCTTGACATATGCCCATCATATTACCCTTGAACCACCCTCGACTATGAACGTCCCAAAGAGGGAGTTTTGAAAAATTTTTCTTAGTCCATAGCCATGCTATACATAATTTTAAAGGTCTTAATAAGCAGAGTACATAGCCGAAAACCAGACCTCAAAAGGTCAAATATGTCAGAAGTTATTGCATTTCAAAAGTTTGATAGTATCATTGTATTCTAAATTTTGAACGTCTGCCATTTTTCTCTCGGCTGTTATATTTAGGTCGGGTTTACGGCATTGTGCTCTACATTTTAAGACCTTTAATTTGATATATATAAACCTTCTGGAACTTATTCAAATTTAGTATGTTTAATATCAAAATTTATTTTAACTCCTTATAGGCCAACCCCTCATTTTTGGGCATGATCCCCACATGGGATTACAGGGGACTTTTCGGAGGAAGGTCAGGGGATGCCATAGAACACATTTCAAAAGAAATTAGCTTTCCAAAAATTATTTCATTTTTCCCGACTAATTTTACTACACTACAACCCATAAGACCAATGTTAAAAATTACGATTTTTAAACTTAAATTCCGACAAAATTCGATTTTTCCTGGGATGGAGGCCTTTTCTAAACTTATTTTTGGGCCAATACACTTTTAATTGCAAAGTTTAAGCAAAATCTGACAGCTAGATTTCGAGATCGTGGAACACACATCCCTTCAGACATTCCTCGTATTATAGTATAGGATCGGTTTGAATTAAAAATGTAATAGCTGACTAGGAATCACTGAAAGACACTATAAGTTATAAAAAAAAACCTAATGAATGTTGCTACTGGAACATTCTTGTCAGTTAAAATTTTTTTAAGTTAAAATCTCTCCTCAATATTCTTGAAGAGGAACAATAAAAAATAAATAAATAAATAAAAAACGACCTAGTTACTATTATTTATTAAATTTAATCATTTTAATTTAAGTCTTGTTGTAGTAATTTAAGTAGTGTGACGTTCAAATTCTTCATCGTAAACCCCACTTAAGGGCTGTAGTCTATCTTTGTGGAGAAAAAATGGCAATTGGAATAAATGTTAAATTAAATGTTGTCCAACAACATTAACCTTGGTTAATTTCTATGTATTACTCAATTGTATTTTAATATATATTGAAAACAATTAAGCACATATCCGAGTCCATAGCATTTCTCGACTTCCGGTTGTCCTGCCTCCATTTCCGGCCGACCGTTGGGGCGATGGGGCGCTAAGTGAAAGTGTTTTTATTGTTTGGTTAGTGGGGCCAAAATTTATGGCGGCTTTTAGCAATCCGGCACAAGATTGGGGCAGGTCACGTGATCATCATCGTTGTCGCGGGGGGGGGGGGGGGAACTGTGGTGGGGGAGGTGGAGACAGTAATTTTGTTTATAGAAATATACAGAGTACGTTTTCTTGAGGGATTTGATCATAACAGAAATAAGAAAGCCAAGGAAAATAAAATGTTATTTCAAAAATCATAAATATAATATAGATTACAAGCTAATAAGATGTGATATTATATTGTTCACAAATTTATTCTACTTTTTAATAATTTATGTCTTAATGCTCATGTTTAAACCAATGGTTGGGTTTACATTTTGTGGCGGTATATGTAGTTATTATTTATAGTTTTGGTGTTGTGAATGTTAAAACAATTACATTTATTTTTATAATTGTTAACTTTGGTGACTGAACTCTCTAATACCTGAGGTGGATAAGGCCCGTCACAGCCTTTACTACATCGTATAAATTTATTGGCAAACATAAAATGTTATTTCAAAATCATTCACATTTACCAACGTATACTTTGTCTTTCTTGCCGTAAGTGGTAATTTACTAAGGTAGATGTTTATTTTAATATAATTTAACACTTTTTTATTAAAAAATTACATTTTGGCAAATATGTTATGGAATTCTACAATATTCTCAAAAAATAACTTCTTAATTACATTTATTAAATATTACGATCTTAATTTAAGTTTAACTAAGAGATCTGCGCAAGACCAAAAGTAGTTTGTTTTTCCAAACCAACAGCCTTCTCGCCACTCTTTAACTGCCAAGGCTTGACAGTTATTAGTCAACAAGCCCCGTTATAGAGGGTGTGGACTGTGTCTGCAGGCTTGATTAGTTTGATTGATTCCCTCCCCAACGCAGATAAAGTTGGCCCCTTCAAGTCGACTGACACTTCCTGCCATTAAGGATCTATCAATTTGCTAAGTTCTTCTACAATTTGTCTCCTCAATTCGCAATCTCAACTCTAAATATTAACACCCCCGTCGCAGCAGACCTGCGTACTCAGCGAATTTCCAAAGAATTATTGTTTCAACATCAAAGAACTTTTTGACTATCTTTACAAGGAAATATAATATATTTAATGGCATTATATTTCTGATTAAATTATTTTTATTTAATAATTTATATATTAATATTCATATTGCAATAAATGACTTTTTAAACAGTAATAAAAGTGCATATCCAAAGCTTCCATGCAAAAGGTTTACAAATAACAAAACATAAACATTTCAAATTTGACAAATATGCAGAAGACAGCTGATCACCTGATAAGGAACAGATACTTTATTATCTCCATCTCTCTTGCTCTCATTATACACTTATTTTCCATGAGAATACCATGGGATTTAGGATGTATCCTAAAGAAAAAATGTGCTAAAATGAAGTGAAAAAATCCTAAAAATGAAAAAATAAGTGCTGCTATGTGAGTTTTTGATCAAATCTTAATTACTCACCACCTAGTGAAGGTTCATAAAAATTTTATTAAGATATGTTGATAAATAAGCGATATATAACTTTTTAAAGATTTGCCCTTAAGAATAACATGGGAAACTTGATTTGAATTTTCTCTAAATTACCAGTTAAACTATTTTAAAGATTAAAAATATTAAATTGTTTGTTTTTTTTTCAATTTTTTAATCGGTTTTAGTTAAAATTGATGAATTTTGAAAATTCAGGTCCAAAAATGCCAAAAAAACCATTTTTGACCCCTTTGAAAACCCATAAAACCCCGTTCCCATAACCCGACAATGCTGGTTCGCGAACTCATGAAAATAGATCTGGTCTTACAACTTCATACCAAATTTCATCCAAATCGGAGGTTCCCTTCAAAAGTTATCAGTACCACGGACACACACATATATATACATAAATATGAAAATGAAAGAATGGTGTTTTTGGCTTCTGTTGACCTAAAAATGAAAAAGTAAAGTGGTCCCGGGCTTAGGTCTTACCATGGCTACTACCGTAATAGCGTATTCCCTATAGGGAAATTCGCTAATAAAAAACTGCTGAAAATCGGTATGTTTAGGTAAACAGCTTTTGGAACAGACTGACAATTTATAATAACGTCCATCTTCTAAGCAATAACTTTTTAATTACTAAATAATTACATCGGTCAATGGGTAGTTATATTCTTAATTCACTGTGTTGTTGATTGTTAAACATCTGAATTGTTTAATATTTGTTATGTAATTTCAGCTTTTCCCTAAAGGTTTTCAGTTGGACCGAAGCATATAAAGTTACCTTTGACCATTATCAAACTATATATGGTCAAACAATATATTCGTTCGGACATTATAAAATTATATGCAACGCCTTACCAACCATATACCATGGAATGTGATACATTCAACTCGTCTCCCCCCTCTTGGGCTACTTTAAAGCCTAAACCATGTTCATCTGAGGGTGAGAAGAAACGGTATTCTCAATCTGCCCGGAGCGTTGGGGTGAGTCCGAAGGGAGCTTAGATCTTTTGTCATTCCGAGTGAAATTATTTGTGTCTTCTGTTAAATCGTAAATTAAAATATATATATATATATATATATATATATATATATATATATATATATATAAGGTAGTAAAAAAAGTAAAATAATCTGCATACATTAAACATTATTTTGAACTTTAATCCTGCATTTATTTATATTTTAAGTAGCAATCAAAGGTTTAAACTTCCAATCTCGTGATTCCAGTAGAGTACTAGATAAAATCTAAATGAATTTTATGGGGTTCATTTCCACGTGTTAATGTGGCCAATTGAATGTCATGGGGCGAACACATGCGATGTTTACATTCACTGAATGTTTAATATGGGGGAGGAACCTGGTAAAGTGAGTAAAGAATGATGCATCGAGGCTTATTGTTTTTATTTGTTAGGGTTCATATAATATTGCTTTAAAACAAGAAAATGTCCTATTTAAATCGTTTTGTACATTTATGCAGAAACTAGTACGTTTAGTATACCTCTATTTTTATAACAGTTCATAATAAACTTGACACGTATTAATTGTTTAAAAGAACACATTTATATTGAAAGCTTACTTAGAATCTGAGTTAAACAAAAATATAAAATTTTATAATTTTATTTCTATTATAGTTTTAAAATAGCTAATGGCTTAAAAAAAAATGGCTCAACACCATCGAACACAAAAAGTGAACTCAATTCTAAATTTTACAGTGCCGTATAATTCTCATTGGACTACCTTAGTTTAAAAGCCTCCCTCATTATAAGCTACAATGTAAATGGACGAATGAGAATATGACGTGAGTAAATGTGAATAACATTTCAAGAAAAGAGACGATCAAAATTGTAGATCTAGTGGTTTTTTACCAACCCCTCCGCCATTAAATCTGAACCTTAAATCTTGCATGCGAAAATAAAATCACTCATCTATATATTTAAAACAGTAAGGTAAAAAAAAAACACCTTTGGACAGTTCGTCTGAGACGGAGACTTACACTCGGCAGAATTACATGGGGTTTGTACCAAAACAAACCTTTTCGTTCCGATATTTGCAGATTTTCTTTTTATTTAACAAGTATTTGAATTAAATTGGTCCAAAATGAAAAATAAAATATGAAGATTTAACATAGGGAAAAGGTCAAATTTTTCAATCCTTTGGACAGTTCTTATGAGACTTCCCCTGAATCGAATTACACGCAGTTTGTACAAAATAAAAGCTAAAATTTTCTTTATTACCAGGTTTTATTTACTTTAATGTTATCTTAATTTCTTAAATTTCAAAAATTAGTATTCCGAAACCTTTACAATTAATTTATTTTACAGGCTTTTAATTAGCTGCTTGTATTAAACAAGAGATATTTTGTCTAAAAATAGTAGGAAGGCAAATAAAGATCGAGAAGAATTTGGTTTATCAAAAGTCTGTATATGGCCAGTACCACAAAATGTATATAATTATCATAACCAATTATTCTTTAAAAGAAAAGGAAAAATAATATATAGTTTTATAGTAAAATTTTCTTTATTACCAGGTTTTATTTACTTAAATGTTATCTTCATGTTAAATTATCAAAATTGGTATATCGAAACCTTTACAAATTATTTATTTTACAGGCTTTCATGTCAGCTGATTGCATGTCACACGAGATATTTTATCTAAAAATAGTAGAAGAGCAAATAACGTTCAAGAAGAATTTGGTTTATCAAAAGTCTCTATAATGGCCAGTAAATCAAAATTTATATAATTTTAACCAATTGTTCTTTAAAAGAAAAGAAAAAATATTTAGTTTTATACTATTTAAACTGTAAATTTTATAGTTGGTGGATTAAGAAATAAATAAATAAGTTTTGATTGTTAAATTATTTAGTACTATATTTTAAGTTACGTAATCACGTAAAGCCGGTATAAATTAGTTGAAGGGAAACAGCAATTTTAAAAGTACATTCTATACATATTTCGCACCACCTGCTAGCGCTCCACTCGATCACGACGGATGCAGCTGTAACCGTCTTTAAAAATGTTAAATAAAATATAGCAATACATTTTGTAATGTTTACTTTTTCAGTCATAAATAGGATTGCTTCATTTTCCAAAATTCTTTTTCGTACTTCTTCAGTGTTTAGAACTTATTCATAAAAATATTACGTAATTTAATTTAGATCTCGGTAACATACTTGATGGTTAGATGGTACTACAGTAGTTTTATTAACCGCATTTCTAAATTAAACACTCACCATAAAGAAAAAAGCGAGTAACTACAAAGGACAAGGGACTATTATCCTTAATGTGGTTGATCATGTTTACTACACCGCTTCTCTGAAATGGAGAACTGGAAACTTGATTTTTGGCCACTACCGATATCGTTAAGAATCGTTCAATTTTATGAGGATGCAAAATTGACATCAACAAATTATTAAGATTAATCCAATTGTGGGGCATTTTCTCGGCCAACTTAAACAATTCATTAGTAATCATTTCACTCACGTACCTAAGATATCAAATACAAAAAGGTTTGTTTCTTTTCAAGACGACCTCATTTGCTCCTTTCTCACGCCTTTCAGAATATTCCAATAAAATTGCTGTTGTATCAGAACTTATTTAAATGCAAAATTTTTTAAGATATCTCTGGAGACGTTTTTGAGATCAACATCCAATACAATCACACTTTACTCATATAGAGTATAGGATGCAAAACTACTTCGGTTTATTAAATGTCAATAATAAGTTAATAAGTATATGGTCTGTTTTGACATTGATTGCAGTGTTACAACACGATTTAAAATAAAACTTGTCACTGTAGTCTTACAAGACATACTTTACTCGACTGTAAAGTAGGTCAACCCGTCCAAAAGGAAAAATGGGGGTTGACAACTGCGTGAGGACTGTGACATTATCTTCGTGAGCATTCTCAGTGAGCAGAACATTTACATGAAATGTGTCGTCGCAGGAGACAGGTACATGCAGTCACCTTTCCTCTGTTGGTCTTGATCACATGTGCTGAATATTTACTATTTACTCCTGTGAAATATAAGATAAAATCCAGAAACTTGTTTTAAAAACCTAGTTAAACAATATGACACACTATTAAAATTGTTCAAAAATATTTATAGTTATACAAATATATAGGGATATATATATCACTTTCTTGGCTAGATGAGATTTCCCACTAAAAAGCGTCTTAACACATGAATATGTGTTGGAATATTATTTACGGAATTAAACTATTGCCTTGTTGCGTGCTTAACATATTATTTTGGAGTTGAAATCATGATTGAATTGAAGTGAATAAAATCTAATGTAGGGGAGTAATGGCTTGGAATGTCCACTCTATTGTAATTGTAATTGCATGCATATTCTCATCCATCTGTACTGTGAGATTTATATGATTATGAATAGGAGAATGAATATTATATTATCGTTAAATGTGTCATATTTCAAATACAGTAGACACGTGTGTTTAGTTGTTTTCAGTTTATCTATCAAATCAATTTAATGCACTTCCTGATCATTTATATTATTATTTTATTCAGTATATTGAAAGTTTGAATTATACCGGGTGTCCAATAAGATAACTTTTTTACTTTATGTCTGACAGTATACTTCTTATGGGGGATCCCCTTTACTTTTTTATAGTGCTTTGAGGTGCGTATTGAAATATTTGCTATTTCCCACAATTTTTCCACTATGGCGGCTAACTAAAAATTTTTAAATACGAGCCCTCTATTTTTATGTCAATTTTGGATTGTACACATAATTTTAAGACATTTTTATTATTTGACATTTTTCTCTAATCATAACGGTTGGGGAGTTAAAAGGCAATTGAAGTTCATTTTTAATCCATAAGAATAACATTGGACAGTATTTCATTGGAAAATAAATTTTTATGTGTTAAATTTTATGAGCAAAATGTTCTTAAATAATCAATTTAAGACGTTGATACTGTTGAGTTTTTTTTTTTTGAATAGTTTCCAAGATAATGACAGTTAAATTTGGGCTCATGTTATTCTTATGGGACTACAAAATGAACTTCATTCGCCTCTAGCTCTCTAGCTCTCTAGCTCCCTAACCGGTTAGTTTAGATACAAATGTTAAATATTGAAAATGTCCTTGAAATTATCGGTACAAATCCAAAAATTACATAAAAATAGGGGGTTCGTATTTAAACATTATTTTTAGTTAGCCGCCATATTGTAAAAATGGCGGGGAAATTTCAAAAATTGAAATACACACCTAAAAGCAACATAAAAACGTTTGGTCCCCCACAACAAGCATACTGTCAGATATGCGGAATAAAAAGTTAGCTATTGTAACACTATAGGCTGGGCACCCAGTACAATAACCATACCAGCATTAAAAATAACTGTATAAGTAATAGTTTAAGCTGATCTTATTGCAATAATGGCAGAAGTCTGTTATCCATAGTTTTTGGGTTTCTAAAAACACAGCGGTGTGATATTTTGCCAAACGATTACAAATATAAAACGGTGTGTTTATTTTTTATGGAATTCTCAATGTATTCAACAAGGACTTTTTTATTTATGCATTGCATTGTCTCGCAAAAACACATTTTTGAGGACCGTATTTGAACTCTTTTGTATAGTAAAGTAACATCTTCATTTTATACGAATTTTAAATCACTTTTATTACACAGACAAGGTTATAGCCTGAACATTATTGTAAATATACTATTTTAAATTATTATATCTTAATTTTTTTGTATTTTATTGAGAACCGTGATACAAATGTATTTCAACTAGAAGTAAAATATCCATGCAAATCTATACTATAGAAGCTGGTTGAAAAACATCAAAAATACAAGAAGCAAGAGACAGATGCTGAAGTTGAAGCACGATCTCAACTAATGAGCCTTCCAGCCCATAAATCATTGGTGCAGACGAAAGTTAATATCCCTGGTTCCGAGGAGACTCTGGATCGGAAACTGCACGCTCTGAAATGTTCGTATTCAATATTTAATTTAATTAATTTTAATCACCTCATCAATATTCACATTTTCAAAAAGGTTTTTACCATAGTTATAGGAAATATCCAACATTCCTTGGTCTAGTGTAAAAATCAAATGAGTCTTTTGTATGTTCAGAATCAGAATCAGAATCATTTATTGCCAAATAACAAATACAATAATCTGTATAGCAACGTCACAATACAATTTTCAGCCAAAACAGCAGTAACAAACAACTTGGTAATTAATAATTAATCACAGCATAAATCACAATGCAAATCACAACATACTTTGGTTAGGCCTATTGGTATTTCGATGTTATTTCGATGTTGAACGCTCTATAGAATAACTCCATTGCACTGAACATTGTATCAATAATTTCCAATGATAATGATTTTTTTAAAATTGTGTTGTACTGAATAACATTTATAAACAACTACTAAGAGCGAAAGAATACCTTAATATATAGAAAGAAAGTTTCAGGAGTAATTTAGGCAATGATTTAGCATAATTAACCGAGTTAATCATTGTTCAAACACTGTTCCCTAATTCTACGTCAATTGCTTAGAAGCATAATTCCCTCCATCTGTCGTGACGTAATCTACGATAGTATGATACTTAAAACAGTTAGGTGCAATATCAGGTTGACGTTACCCTTGGCAGTTGAAGGATTGTTAGCAACACGATTGAGCTTCTGACATGACGTCATGTTACAAGCGTGAAGGTACGTTTGTGTCAGGTTTGCTCTCACGCCCTTCTTGTTAGCAAGTCTGCTAACCTCTCTGACGCTCTGACTTTTGATTGGTTTCAAAATTAATTGCATAATATATTTAGCCAGCCCACCAATGTATTTGTACTTGTACAGATGTATAGAAAATAATCATTTAACATACTGAAAAAAATTAGTATAGTTTTAAAATTAATACTCATTTTATTTTTTATTTTTTTACTATGGGTTTTCTGAGATTTTGTATAAATTTATACTCATTTGTTTTCATGAGTATAAATTTTGTATATAGTTTGAGTGTAAATTTATCAAAATTAACTGAATTATATTTGATTTATTTAGTTTCATCATTGCTTATGTCAGATTCGTTTTACAATAAAACTATTAAAATATTTTATAGCTGTGTGACGTAAACATTTTTATCTACTCATTTTACAAATGTAATAATTTTACAACGTTTAGCTTTGCAATGAGTACCAATAAAGATATTACCATAAAAATCATAAAGAGGAACATTATTGAACCAAATTCAACCCCCAAATTCTCAATTACAATATATTTTTTCATTGAAAAGTATTATCTTATATTGAATAGTCTTATATTGCAAAAAATGTTTTTTACCACTTTCAGTAGAAAAATTAGAATTATACTGTATATACAGTAGGATGCATGGTTCTATCTACACTTATATACCATATATCATTTGTGTTGTTTTACAAACTCGACCATAACTAAGAGCCTAATTGGAATCCTAGTCCAGTCCGAGTATGTACTGGAGGCTGTAGAATCATTTGAGGTGGAGAAGTCAAACGTAGACTTACGAGCTATGTTGAGCTATAAATGACGTAATCAACCACCAGGATCGTCACCAGATGGGGACAACTCACGTGTGCTGAAATTAATGAGCACTTTATAAACAACGCGTCGCTCTCTTCGCCACCAGCTGCGGAGTACCGAGGGGCGTCGGTGATAATGTTTGGGGGTGCGATAAACATGACCATGACAACGTAACACTCCTAATTGCTGTGGATACTTCTTCGTCTAAATACTCTCAATAATCCAGTTTTATGAAATTTTGATCATTTTAGATAATTTAACTCATATCATCCAATTTTATAATATTTAAATAAATTGTATCGTTATAACTGTATTTAATAAAAATAAAGTATCAATTTTACCATCAATTTTTTTAATAATTTAATATAAACTAAGTATAATATTTAACAGAAGATTATTGCTTTTGATAACTATTACAAATAACAGCAAAACACACGCTGTTTGGGAAATTTTGCACACCTATGATACACAGTTTAAAAAAACAACTGATAGATATTAAACTCATTGTAGCAAGCAAAACGTCACGACAATAACAACTCTGAAAGTTGGAATTCGCAGTAAGTAAACACGTATGGAACATCACACTACCCATATTTACCATAAAATGTATGACATACAAAGATCATGGAAGAAAAATAAATATTTATTATTTTACCTTGGTTAACAAGGATTATCAAATAAGAATTAAAGGGAACATGTTGAATTCTTTGGGAAGTGTTAAATTGAACAAGGGTCGGCAAACTAAACAAAATAGACATGAAGATTAGTTCTTGATATTTTTTGAAGCCAGTAATTGAATGGCCAAATATCTACAGCGTTTGGCTTTACTTTTCCCCTCTCCAAACGTGCATTGAACCCCTTTCCAAACGTTCATTAAACCCCCTATGAATAAAATCCATTGGACCCTACCCAAACATCCATTGGACTTCCTCCCAACGTGCATTGAACCCCTTTCCAAACGTGCATTAAACCCCCTATGAATAAATCCATTGGACTTTCCCAAACATCCATTGGACTTCCTCCCAAACGTGCTTTGAACCCCTTTCCAAACGTGCATTAAACCCCCTATGAATAAATAAATCCATTGGACCCTACCCAAACATCCATTGGACTTCCTCCCAAACGTGCATTAAACCCCCTATCAAACATCCATTGGACTCTCCCCAAACATACATTGGACTCCCTCTACAAACGTGCATTGTACCAGTCTCCAAACATCCATTGGACTTAATTCCAATTTCCGTCTCAGAATTTACTTAGAGAATATGGCTCTGTTTGAAAATATCTTAAACAATTTGATTTCTTAATACTGTATTTAATATTTTCTGTTTTTGATACTAATGTGTAGTGAGAAATTTTAATTTATTATTAATTAACCTAGTAAGCACGTCCAGCCTAATTAACATAATTTACTGTTATATTTTGAAAAAGGGTTAGGAAAAAGGTTTATTACAGTATTTAAAATTGTTATTTCCAACAAAAAATAATATTTTTACTACTTGTTATTTTTCTGTAAACCTTATTTTGACTCTCTTCGAACCAGTTTTAATCTACCAGCTGCAACAGGACACATGTTCTACTCTCTGTATGTGGGGGTGCATTTACCGCTTTATTTATTGCTGCTGTTTTATTCGTTCGAGTAAGTGGTACGTTCTGTTTTATTGCAAAGTGGGGAATGTGTGTATTGTGAACTCTGGCGCCAAAAATTATGAAAAACAAAAATTCAGTTGATCTTTATAGTAATATATATTTTTAACTCGAAGGAGCATACTCAAAATTTGATCTAAAGACTCTTCATCTTACTATTTTTTCCGAACGCAAATTTGAGTAATTTTTAATCCACTTGGCCCTGTAATTTACTAAGGCTTTATTCATAGTCGTTCATATAGTGTAATGATGAATGATTTTTAATTACCCAACTTTAGAGTCTTATCTAACAAAGAAAGTCTTTAAGCTATTAGAAAGATCGATTGTTATCCATTCGGGGATTCCAGATCATTTAACACGAATCGGCTCTGTTAGACGAGGGAGGCAAGACAAGAATTCATTATATTCTACTGATCGCAATAAATCATAACTAATTTCTAAAGGTCCATACGAATAACTTGCATTTATGCAGTAACTTGAGATTTTATATTTATTATATTAAAACCCTCTTAAAAGTAAATGTATCTTGCTGTTTAAATGGTTCAACCTTCAACAAGTAAATGCATATCAGTGGAGGAAAGCTGACATTTTGCTGAATTTGGATTATGGCTTGTTCAATGCCATAACTTGTAAACTCACTGATTTCTCTGAAAAATCAAATTTTCTGCATTTTTGTGCAAGCGGTGACGTCATCACTGGATGCGTGCACGCAGTAATTGTGGCTTGAGTCGTGTTGTCAATGGATTTAAAACACCATAATGAAATGAAATGCGTGCTTGTTGATAGTAGTAAATTTATCTAAATTGAATTGAAAGCTATCACGACACTGTCATATATGAAATTAATTAAAGTTATTACTTACGTAATTGCCTTAAGACGGCAATCCATTGATTTGAGGATTATTTTGATACCTTAAGGCAATTACGTAAGTAATAACTTTAATTAATTTCATAAAAAGGTATCAAGGTTGTTAGAATAATACTGTCATATATGTTATGTTAATATTTAACAAGCTGTGTGTGAATTAAGAAATCCAGACATATTGAATGCGATTAATAAGTCATTCCGATAATTTTTATTGTGTTTGGAACTTACAGTTAGGATATGGGTAGTCTACTCAAATATATATCCTGCATACTTTTGACATATGTTTTAATTACAGGATATTAAATAACTGTACTGCATTAAAAAAAGATGAAGTGATAAGTTTAAGTATATTGAAGCCTTTGTTACAAAAAGGGTTTTCATATTTTATGCAAGCTGTGTGTACATTCAAAAGTACATACTCATAATCACCTCCCCATATGACTCCCGAATTCCCCTCAATGCTGAAAATGACCTCAGTATATGAAACACAATTGATCCTTTCCAAAAATCTAACTCTGTTTCAAACCGAGACCAGCTTGGAAAAGTGCGCGAGAGATTCGGCAAATGCTTTAAGATAAACATGACTAAATTTAATATGGTATTTTTATGGCGCTAATTAAAAAGACTTAATCTAATTTTAATCATACTTAATTTAAGTTAAACAATCTTTAAATACAAACATCGCATGTATTCGCCCCATGACATCAATTATGGAGATGAGGAATTCAGTTGCTATCATAGCACGTGAAAATAAACCACACAAAATTCATTAGGAGTTTATCTGATAATCTTTTTATTACAGCCTATCATACTGGTCATAATGACGGAAATTTTGTTGTCATGATACAGTCTGATTGGTTCAAACAAAACTAATGTATAAGATACAGTTATTTAAATTTCACTTCATAAAACGGTTTGGTTATTTGTTCTGTTGAAAAATAATTTGTAGAACTTTTTCTCAAATTTTCATCCAAAAACTCCAACTTTGGGCCCACCCTGCCGCTCCAGGCAGATTGCAATCCCGTTTATTCTTACCCTACTCCGAGCATTCTCTGAGGTTCAAAGTAACCCACGAGACATGAACATGGGGAGATGTGTTGAATGTGTCACTCCCCTGCTGAATAGTATTGTTTAGAAACGACTGGTATACAAAGATGTGTCTGGGAGTTTCAGTTGTTCATTTGCCACACAAAAAGTATAAACAACTTTTTATAAATACTTTTATAATACCTTTTTGTTTGTAATGAAATCCCTTCTTCAGCTGATAACCTAAAAGTGGAAATAAACCCTGGAAACGATGTACTGATTGATCTAATTACATGCTTCTTAGGACATTTCCTTATTATTGTGTGCCAGCAAAATATAGAATGTTTTAAATATGTGACTTATCAATTACATTCTACTGATATCATAGCCTACCTATGATATCCTATCGACCTACCTATCACTGAAATATATCTTGACGTATGTAAGATTTCTGTGAAAGGAAAACAAAACAGCTGAAAAAGATATGTCTGTAGGCTTCCCGCAACAAACTCACACTACACTGCATTTGACACGGCTGAACCAGACACTGCTCGCTCCAATGCACTAAACCAGACATCTCTATTCGGTACGGCTTTGTAGCTAAACCACAATGTGGAAATCAGATGTATGATTATAACTTATGAGCAATTTGTGAAGAACAGTTTTATGCAAATTTATTTCATGTGTTCTACACACTTGTATGATGGTAAAGTTAAAAAAATATAATTGTTGATTGCTCACAGCTCAATAGCTTGATAGCTTGTGTACCCAAACAGTCTTTTTAGATTGCGGTAGTTAAGCAAGTGTTGCATCACTCTAGAGAATGATGCAAAAATGTAACTGAAACGAGCCAATCTTCCTCCTTTGCAAAGCAATCCACGAATCAAGTTTTAATAAGCCGGCATAGCATTTGTATGTTGGTACATCTCATGCGATTTAAAAGAATCACAAAATAATTTATATATGTTTGATTCGATATTTTACAAAAAATGACAGTTTAATACCGTTATCATTATACTTTTGTCGTAAGAGAAGGAACACAGTTCAGTGAATTAAAGAACCTTAAATTATCTCACAATTCCGAAATCTATTTTTTTACATTCAGAAGTTTCAATTCTTACTAAAATCCACAATTTATGAATAACAATTTAAGAATGACATCTAGATGCTCGGTAGATAAAATACCCCCGTCGCAGCAGACCTGCGTACTCAGCGAATTTCCAAACAAAATTCTTGAAATATTGCATTTTCCCCAAAAACATCATAGGAATTGGTATGTAGGTTTACTGCCATGGGATGTAGTTAGAAAATGTTAGTTTTGTTAGGAAATGTAATAGATACGTAAGGTAAATGTCAAACTGTATCAATATTCGGCACTTTTTAATTTTCCCCATAAACCCCATGGGGGTGAGAATTTTTGCCGCCATATTGGTATTGGAAGTAAATATCAGTTAAATCCTACCTAGTGAATTTGCATACCAAATATTATCATGTAATGGTGTTCTTTTCATTTTCCCCATAAACCCCATAGGGCAGTACGTAGGTTTGCCGCCATATGGGTGTTGTAAGCAAATATCAGTTTAACCCTACCAAGTGAATTTACATACCAAATTTTATGAATTTATTCCAATAAATGAGCGAGATACAGGGTTTTGTTGATTTCCCATAAGATTAACATGAAAAACTTATTTTTGGCATTTCTCCGTTACCTGTTAAGCCAAGTTAAAAATTCAAAATATAAAATTGTTTGTTTTTTTGTGATCTTTAAAGTGGTTTCAGTTAAAATTCTTGAATTTTAACTGAAAAATAATGCTCCAAAAATCCAAAAAAAAAAAAAAAAAAAAAAAAAAAAAAAAAAAACAACCATTTTTGACCCCTTTCAAACCCCATAAAACCTCGTTCCCATAACCCGATCATGCTGGTTCGCGAACTCATTAAAATATACCTAGTCTTATACCTTCATACCAAATTTCATCAAAATCGGAAGTCCCCTTCAAAAGTTATCAGTACCACGGACACAGATATATATATATAAATACATATATATGAAAATGAACGAACGGTGTTTTTGGCTTCTGGGAACCTCAAAATGAAAAAGTAACATGGTCCCGGTCTTAGATCTTACCATGGCTACTATCGTAATAGCGTATTCCCTATAGGGAAATTTGCTAAAACAGTATGCGTCACTCACAAAATACACCCTTGTAAATATATCGGTAGGTTGGCAGCATGGTAGAGTTTTTGACGTAACGTGCCGTTATGACGTTGACGTGGTGTTACATGTAGGCTTGTTTCACATTATCCGAGCTCTCGGTTCTAAGACTCGCTGACTCGTTCATTTGACATCATCTTATACATGTATCTCTGCTATTTATATTAATAGTATGTAACACCTGATTTTTAGTGATATAACGTATTTTTATTTACTTCAAATTTAAGTAATACTATTAAATCTTAAATTAATGCCATTACAGTATAATTTTACAATATAATATCGTTTTTCTGCATGAAGGTTATACCTCTTTTCTATTATTCTATTTCTTGACCGCTATGTAAATGCTAACAAAATGCAATAAACCACTTAAAAATATTTTTAACAGTTTTTAAAATAACATTTCAAAGAAACGCCTTTATAAAACGGTACTCCACCACGAATGGCTGTATAATCTCCCCTTTACGACACTTCCCGCTGGTTATATTAAATATTACAAGAGCGTCCAGCCACTAAGAAACTTGGGCGGCTTTTCACTTTATCGATACTTAAGGTGGATCTTAACCCACATACTGAGGCAATATTTAATTCTCTAAAACTTTTATGGAACAACAAGTCAGCAATAATAATTAGCAATAATACACAGTATATTTTATTGGCGGTACAAATTGCTACTTCTCTCCACTTATTAATATTTCATGCTCATATTGTACTTTAATGTGCTAATATGTCCACATCTAATGAATTACACTTTCTTTATACATATTATATTTCTATACATATATTGCATGTGTCATTGATTTTTATTTGGACTTGAAGTTTGAATCTTGAAAATCTGTGTTAGTTTACCAACAAAGAGCCATTTAAAATCGTTAGTAACACGAAGAAAAAAAAACTCCCCGGAAAACTGCCAAAGGTGGAGAAGTCAAATGCAGACTTCTGCTGAGCGATAAATGATTTCATCGCCTTGAGGATCGTCACCAGAAGGGACAACTCACGTGTGCTGAAATTAATGAGCACTTTATAAACAAGGCGCGTCGCTGTCTTTTCTACCAGCTGCGGAGTACCGTGGGGCGTCGGTGGTAAATGACGGGAAAAGGGAGAGTAATTGGATCATGAAGACATATTCTAACTTGCGATGACCTATAACTATTAAAAAAATTTTCAATTGTTAAATGTATTTCGTATTTTTTAAATTGTGTGTATTAATAGTCAATACAGTAAGTAAATTGGGTATTTTTCCGAGCTTGCAGTGCATGAATTTATCATCAATGTAAAATTATGGGGTAGACAAGTTTGAGACCCTCAAACCAGAATCACCCCAGACTTGACAATGGGACACATGTGCCCCCCGTATGCGAGGGTGCATTTACTGCTTTATTTATTGCTGATGCTTTGTTTGTTTGAATAAGTGGCGCATTTCCGGTTTATTGCAAATTGGGGAATGTGGGGTCTTTGGATCGATCAACACAAAAATCGTGAACACTACGATTTGTCTGGGATGAAATTCAGAATAGTTATGTTTTATTTTCTCTACGACTTATTGTTTAAAACAATTAATTTATTTTTTTAACTCATTAAAAGGGAGATTACAACCTCTTTTAATAAAAAAAACTAACATATTAAAGACACTATATGTTACTGATTCAATTTGTCCATTAACAAAAATTAAACTAAATATATTTAACTACTTCAATTTAACGAAGAAATCTTTATTGATCCGTTGAAAGGACTAGTTAGTATCGGTTCAGTGTTTCCAGACCATTTAGCACAACCCTGTCAGATCAGGGAGGGAAGTCAAGAATTGATACTCAGATCTGGACCCCACATACATCATTTGTAAGGGGGAATGCGATGAATTTCTGTTTGTAAAACGTGCTCACCTTTTAACCTTACTTAACTTATAAATGAGTTTTTAAAATAATCTTTCTTTCATTAGTTAGAGATTTTTAACTGTCTGTTTTTTATTATTATTTAAAAATCTCTTTTGACTCTTTAATATACTTACTGTCGCCCTGTGCTGCACCCAGGAAGTTTAGGTAGAAAGAGAATTAAATTTCAAAAAGTGTAGTAATATTCCCCATCTATTTTGGATCTTTGCTCCTCTCACGTAGAGGATGCAGTCAATGGCAATCTGATAATATACTAAAGAAAGAAGAATATGAAAAAAAAAACTTAATGAGTCATGCATTCTGTTGTGCCGGGTGTCCCATATCACCCGAACACCCATTTTAAAACTATCAGAAAAAATGTTTCACAAAAACCAATTAAACCAATGTAGGTAAACCTACGAACCGGACAAAATTTCAATGACACTTTATTGAAGAGCATTTTGTAGTCGGTTGGTTCCTTGTCCTTTTCTGCGTCCGTACCTACCTTTTGGCTTACCGTTACTAGGAAAGGAACCGAAGTCCCAATCACATTAAGGGGGATTAGACCCCCTCAGAGTCTGAGATTCTCCCAGTCCTGTGGTACTCTTCTGGCCGGGAGCCAAAACCCTCGAACCGCTGTGGCAGTGGCACCACTGTCCAAACTAAATCTCAACTATCTTTTTTGAGTAACGCCCCCAGTTGAGGACCCCTCCCCTCTATCCAGCCGAAGCTAGCTGTCGAAAGAGCAATAAAAAGTATAGGCTTTTGTTTAAAATTAATGACTTCTGGTGTGGATTAGCCTCTTCTAGTCTACCCTGTTCGTTGCCTTTGGCACCAATCTTTAGAGGGTAACAGTTTTACCTATAACGGTACATTTTTTAAGTTATTCTGTTAATTTTAAAATTGATGTACGGGTGATCTGGGATTCCTAGTTTAGTTGATTAACCATAAAAATAGCTCCTGATTGAATATCCATGTCTTATGAAACCAAATATCCAAAAGAATCACAATTTCAGGTCTAGTTACTGATCAGAGCGAAGTCCTGATGTATTTCAAAAACAAAAGTAAAAGTTTAGCTTTGACATTTGTTATATCTTTCTGCAAAACTTTGCTAAATATGTCCATTTTTTCCTCTTGGAATTACAAATTTCAACACAAACATATAAACTTTTCCATTAGTAAAATAAGTTTTAGTAAAATAAAGGATTATAAGATCATTATGTAATAATACAGTTGTAAATGTGTAGGTGATGTATATTTAAAAATTATTATTCTTTTCTGCATTACAGGATTTTTAAATTCTGAACGTAAACTTTAAAAGAGAAATCGATCCAGAATTTTAACTATTGATTAAAATTTTTTAACCATTACAGGTTTATATTGCGTCGGCCATTTCTAATAATAATTATAAAAAAAATAAAATAAAAATTCTTGGATAGATTATAATCCACGTCTTTACCACAAATACATATTTCTCCGTTTTCGGCAGATGTTTTGTACAGCGTTCACGTATCTGTAGTGAACGGCCGAGCTGGGAGAGGCTGGACCTAAAGCTCAGTGATTCTAAAATATTGAACTGCTTGTCTGACCACAGTCTTATGGGTAATTCTCCACCCGCAAAGACTCTAGTTTTTTTTCTTTTTTCTTACACTCAATTACTTGATAATTGTTACTTTTAAACTATAATTCCTTCAGTTTCTGTACAACTAGCATGTACGGGCTGCAACTTAACTACTCTTTAAATTTTAAATTTATAGTTGGATACTTAAGTTTTGACGTTGATATAGTTATTTTTTACTCTCGAACTTATGAGTGTGTTATCACATTTTTTTCTTACCCCCATTCATACGCACGTAGGACATGATAAATTTGTCATTAACTCAAACTCATTTCAGATATGAGTTATTTCTTAAAACCCTTTCAAAGCATTGTGCAATTTCCCAACTGCCTTAAATTCCACTTTCCACTAATGAATAAATTACAAAATTTAAAAAATACTAAAATTTAAAAATGAACAATGTATTACAAAATACATAAAAAATACTATTATCTACGACCGATTCAAAAAGCGCAAATAATGATATTACAAGTAACATCATAAATACGTACTAAACCAAAATTCACACCAAACTCACAACCCCCGTACAACCTTTAGTTTAAGGAGGTTTAATTAAAAGTAGGCCTACATGTTTCTCATTAAAATAAGCAATTTGCACATCAGCTCATGGTTCCATTACTTTTCATGAGTTTCATACCTGCATAAGCTCAGAAGAAAGTGATCATGTGAGTCAGAACGACAGTTAGTTTAGCAACATCTGTGGCTAAGTTTTGATGGATGACCGCTTATAACCTATAAAAATACCACACATGTTTATTACAGTTATTTACCAAATGTAAGTTGGTCCAGGATAAAATAGTGTAAGCAACGACTATACTCAGCCTATTATTGTATTCATGGTAATAAGCCACTCATGAGATATTTAGGACACCATGGCTTCAACTTGCATCTCATTCGATTCTTAATTTCCTTCATAATGCGATTGTTGCATAAATTACTATTATTTTGAGTGAGTCGGTGGCGTGGTTAGCGCGCCGGACCTCGGGACCATAGCAGCGATGTTGTGAGTTCGAATTCGCGTTCTGTCAGTGACAATTATCAGTACCATCACCTTGTACTGTAGTGGCACACCCCCTAATAAGATCCACTCACAGATCAATAGTCTATGTGGACTGGACAAAGTAAGGCAAAAAATACTGCCAATGAAAAAAAACATGGCTTCTTAAACAGCCTTGTAAGTAGAAAAATGGAAAGGTACTTTTTATTAAAGTTGAATAGTGAGTACGATGGCTTCTATGGATAGTGCAAGGTTAAAGAGTTGGTCACAATGACAGTGCAAAGAGCTCACGTTTGGCAATGACTCGAAACGTATCCCGTTTGTTTAGGTCTAGGTAAGCCCGATTGCTGTACAAGTCCTGCCGATTACGACTTTTATAGGTCCAAAAATACAAAATCCGCTCTCTCATGTTTGGGGCCAGTATGGCAAAGACTTGGGTGTTAGCCGTTTAGCACAAGAGAGATACATTTAAAACATTAATAATTTGTGGAAAATGTTCGTAGGTCCTAATTTCAACTTGGGGTCGCCCACTGGTCAAAAAACTACCAAAATTTTACTCTATCTGGACCCAAGAAGTTTAAAAAACATTTTATAACTAAAACATCTCTTCTTCCTGCTCTTCTAGTAGTTGTTTTTACAACAGCTGTCTAATGATTCAATCAATTCTCCTTCCTCCATAAGATTAACATTGGGACTTTGAAAGCCTGTGGGGCGTAGCCCTGGAGTCCAATGTTAATTTTAATGTGATTATGCTCATCTACAGGACAATACCTTTCCAACGTTATGCGCGGATTTCTCCTAAAATGTACACGAGCTGAGAAAAAAAGGAGGAAACTAAACATTCTTGCCTACTAATATATAGATTTCGCACAGCTTTTTGAATAGCCCGCTTTATTTTTCACTCCTTCTATGATTGTTTTGAACATTATTTTCTCAACCGCTTTATAATTAGTCTTCTTGGTTAAGCTGTATAGTGGATCATCATGGTGCAAAGCTGTCATGTTGTCAGCTTCAGGGTCGATCATAGTAACCTCAACAATCTCATTATAGTTCCCGCAAAGGCTACTAGTGATTAATATAGTCAAGTTAATCTATTTGGTTATAAGAATCTGTCGTACAATAGAGTGTAATATAACTTCATGTTTTAACTTCGTTCCCATGAAAAACTATATTTAACTCGACAATTCCTTTATTTCCTTTTCGATTCTTTGCTTATGGCTCAGCTATTCTAAAACAAAAAAAAAGTACTGAAAATCCTTTTATCCCAATTCAACTATAGGTCCGATTTTTTATATCATTAGCGTATGTTATAAACACCCTATAATAACAATAGTATCGATACAATTATAATTATCAAATCAAAATCAATACGTTCATATTTAACTACACACTTAAGTTCATCATGGGGGTGATGTTGTTCGCGTCCGCAGCATTCCATTAAAGCTGCACGTACTCCCCGGGTGGTGCTAAACGAACAACAACTTTGGCAGCTGAACTATCACGCACGTGATCCCTCAGCTATGCCAGCTGCCAGACAAAATGCAAATGGCCCTTTCCAGGGCTAATTTAAAAATTTAGGCTGTGTTAGCTCTATAAAGAGAGATCTAATTTTTTAGAGTTTATATTTTTACATACACTGACTCAGGTGCTCTGCACAGCAGAATTTATTTTCTTATTCTTAAAACCTGGTGGCTGGCTAAATTAGCCATACGATATATATATATATATATATATATATATATATATATATATATATATATATAGTACACACTAAGTGTCACCAGTAGTAATATATCTCTCGTTCTTTCTTTTGTATAAACATTTTAAACTTTACTGCTTTACTCGTAACAGCATTTGAGATGATCGACGGTAGCAAAGGAAACCTATCATCAAAAACTTATTTTAAGCTGTATAAGTTAACTAACAATATAACTTGAAACATAATTTTATATTTCATACATCTTTTATTTAAAATATCATAAACAGTAATAGCCTAATGCATGATTTTAAACTATTCATATCAATGTAAGCTCTAGGGTTGCAATCAAATCCTATTACTGCATATTATATGCTTTTTATTTTTAATCTAAAGTATAGTTTCATCTTTTTAGCTAAGCGGAGGTATTTTTAAGCTTATGCGGTGTTTTGGACATTGTCTGCGTGCACGTAGTAATTGTGTTTTCGGTTGTTAGTGGATTTAAACGGTCCTAATAAAATGTAATGTACCTGCTGATAGTTATGAATTTACCTAAACTGAATTGGAGGCTATCACGACACTTCCATTAATATTTTAGAAGCTAAATTAAAACTGGTTTGTAATTCCAGCTAATTGCATAGAAACATTATAATGTTATTTGTCCTATGAGTTATGTTTCTTACAGTTTTAAAAGTGTTCCTGATTATAAACGCAGTTTGGCCCATTTCCTTAGAAAACTATTCAAAATTCCTCTAAATAATCATCTATCTTCTTATTTCTATAAGGGTTTATTTCTATAAGGGTTTCGTCTGTTATGTTCATTTTTCTCCTGACCTACTGAACCAATTTTTAAGATTGAGGTGTTATTTTAAAGCTTAGGATATACCGCAGTGACGAATCGTAATCAAAAAGATCATATTGTTTCGGGCTTCGCCCTCCTCGCCTTTGATTTATTTCTAGAGGACGCTTTAAAATGTTTACCAACTTTTATCGCAAGTTCCTTAATGTGTATTGTAATTTAACAGCTGAATACCTTTAGATGAATTATTAAAAGCCAGATAGTAAACAAAAACAGATCTCTGCCACTTCATAATCAACATTCACGTACTGTATGTGAGTTTCACTCGTAAAATCAATACCTCCTAGAATAATAAGAGAAGGCCAAACGACTGAAATTCGTTACGTCATATAAGTAGGCTGATGTGTTATGTTATGATGTAAGAAAACAGATGTGCTACTGTCAGTCGACGGGGTTTCATCTGTCATGACTAACTTATTTGTTTACAAACAGCGAAAAATCAAAACAAGATTAGATGTTTTACCGTTTTTTTGGGACAACCAGCACCCTCTAAAGCATGAGTTGGAACTAATGATTTAACACATCAGCCTGCTTATATGACGTAATGATCTTCAGTTGTCTGGCCTTCTCTTATTACTCTAGGAGGTGTTGGTAAAATGCGCAATTTGAGTACGGGCAATACCTCCTAGAGTAATAAGAGAAGGCCAAACGACTGAAATTCGTTACGTCATATAAGTACGCTGATGTGTTATGTTATGATGTAAAAACAGATGTGCTACTGTCAGTCAACGGAGTTTCATCTGTCATGACTAACTTATTTGTTTACAAATAACGAAAAATGAAAACAAGATTAGATGTTTTACCGTTTTTTTTGGGACAACCAGCACCCTCTAAAGCATGAGTTGGAACTAATGATTTAACACATCAGCCTGCTTATATGACGTAATGATCTTCAGTTGTCTGGCCTTCTCTTATTACTCTAGGAGGTGTTGGCACGGGCCACCCCGTGTAGTTACTTATTTTTTAATAGTTCTGCTAGGCTTCATTAGACTTTTTATAAACTTGGCTATTAACCGCTTTTATTTAATGCTACAGCTTCACTACTGGACAGTGGATTTTTTATGAATATTTTTTTCTTATATATAAATAAGCCACGATGCATTGATACGAAGTACCCCATATCACGTAGGTTTCCCCATAAACTCAGTTGATCCTTTCTGAAAAGGTCAACCCGAATCCCAAACGAGGTCCATTTAAAAGCAATCCCGGGCAGATTTGGACTCGAACGCTTTCAGTGGAACGTGACTAAATTTGATATCTTGAGGTACCCCGAGGGTCTCACATACACTGGATAAAATTTATCATCTACTTATTTTATGGTATTAAGAAGAAATAATACCTTTTGTTATTTATAACTATTTGAGGCAACCTTATATGTATGGTCAATAGAGAACTAACCTTTTTTGTGTTTATTTATTTGCGGGGATTAATACAAACTATTGTATTTGTTACTCGAAATCGAGCAATTTATTTTGATAGAATAGAAAAGTTACATTTAGTTCTAAATAATCAATGACATCCGACCAATCCAATATATTAGTATATTAGTAATCACATATTATATATATATATATATATATATATATATATATATATATCGCATATATAGTAATATATTAGTAATCGCAAAAAAACTACATGTATTTACAGCTGTACATTAACAGATGTTTGAAATGCTTTATTCAATCCCAGTGTTAATCTAATGGGAAATTTTGAGATTTCAATTGTGGATAGCGTCTTTATTTTCAGTCCGATTCTCATAATGCTTTGGCAGAAACAACAGTTGTTTAATAATAATAGTGTAATAGTGTTATAATAATAATTATAATAATAATAATAAATTAATAATAATAATAGTAATAATAATTAATAATAGTGTAGTTACTACAGACTAAGCCCTATCAAACGACACCAAAAAACTTGAAAATCGGTTTAAAATTGTAGGAGGAGTTCTCAACACAAAAAAAACCTTAGCGTAGAAAATAAGTAGATATGTGGAGAGGAAAAATGTGTGTGTGGTTAATGGAGTTTGCTCAAAATCGTACCACTTTTAGCCTCTGGTTCCGAGCAATGTCATAAAGAAAGGCACAAACACACCAAAATATACATTACTATGAAAATTTATAGATTTTTTTTTATAAGGGATGTTAAAAAATATATATTCCTACGGAAAATATATTTTTTTCGCAAAAATATAATTATCTATATTAAGCAAGAAGTACTCTTTTAATAGTGACTCAAACCATATCATAATCTACCGCTGACAATCCTGTGTGTACGACTGATGGGAATGTTGCATGCAGGTAACAGTTAGACTGACATTAATGATTAAATGAATTCAATAAATATTACGTTTTATTCATGATTATTTAAAAATCTCCTCACTTTACTCCCACTTTTATCTCACTTGACTTAAATCCAACCCTTATAATGTGAATGCATCTTTTCAATTATAAGATTTCGTGTAAAGTTAACCAGGTTTGTACAGCTAAAACATTTACCTATGCACTCTTCACAAATTATAGAGGATTACATTTTCATTTAATAAAACAATAATATTAAAATATGAGTCTTTTTTAATTTTTTATTTCTTTTTTACACAAAAACGTGAACGAATAGACGCTTCCACAATCATTTTAGATCCAACTCAAATATTTTACACTAATAATTCAAATAGTATATGTGTCTTTGGTATCGATGTGTCCCCAAAATTTGATGAGAATCGGACAAAATAAAAGGCATTATCATTGAAAATCATCATTTTTTTTATCAAAATAACTTTGGGATTGCGTTGAGAATTTTAAAAATTTGATAATGTATACCTATAAATAAGTTTAGTTTTGGGAGATTACCGATTATCATACAATTGTACGGGATAGAAGAAGACTGCATTAAAATTGCAAAAAAACATTAAAAGTTACTTGGATGATTTTTTATAAACATCTTAACTAAATAGCTCGATTTCGAGCAACGTGTCCACTAGTGTAATTTGTTATAGGAATTTATTATGTAAAGTCAAAATAACAAGGATGAATAGAAAGTATAGCTTGACATTGCCTCGCAGTATATGTTTATGGACCTATTGAGTAAATACTTCACAATTCACGTCGAAACAGAAGTGTTCATCGCCTGCCAGGGGGACATTGTATGTAAATGTTGGACTCACTGAGAACTCGCACGAAGATCTGTCACAGCACACGCACTCCCAACACTTCATGTCAGTATTGAATGTGGTAGCCTACTTTAGAACAGGCTGGTACAATGAAAAGAGGGAAGCAAAAATGTTGTTACCGTAGTTCCAACGATACTTAAATCTTAATTAATAAAACATTCTGTATAAATCTCTCCTTCATAAAACTTTTATTAAATTGAACGTACTACTAAATACTCTATTGAGTGAATAAATATAAATTTGATGATATTTTTTCTGTTTTTGATAAAGCTATTGGAAGTTTCACTGGTATATTTGTTAAATAACATTTTAATATTTTTATTATGGAAAAGTTGTTTATTCACGTTTTCTTGCGCCTATTCTACATATAATACGAGGAGTGTCTGTGGCGATGTATTTTCCACGATCACAAATTTTATCATTGGTCTTATGGGTTGCCGTTTTGGTAACGAAATAACTTCGAGGTGTAGACAAAAGTAAAAGAACACTAACAACGAGGTTTAGATATTGCGTAGCATAAATATAGGGAAGTTTATCCCCTGTTGATTGGCGCCATTTTACCCACTATTCCCACCGTTTCCTCAGTAACCAGTCCTTTGTTTACACTTTCCCATCAGTTATTTACCATTTAACCCACACATATTAGAATTATAAATTATGTACACCATTTGGAACATTGTTACGAGTTATTTAAAAACAACAGAATTTTAACAGTATTTGGCTTGTACATTTATGAAATGGCAAAATTTTATTTAAAGAATAAAGGATTGATACATGAAGAATGTAAATATAACTACCAGACCAGGAATTCAATGCTAATTCCTACAAAATTTCATAGAACAGTTTTATATGAAAAATCTCCCCATGAAATATCACGGAAAATTATAAATATTATTAAAACAAATTATAAATTGGAAATAAAATCATCAAAAGAATTGAAAGTGTTAAAAAATTTACTTGAGGAAGAACCTTTATACTCACTTGAAAATTTTTATGAAAAAAAGAAGGAAACAAAGAATTTATATTGATGAAAAAGAAGAAACCATATGGAAAAAATTAGCATACAAAACCTATGTGTTATAAATTTAAGTTAGATTAAGTATGCCTAACGCATGTTTACATGTCTGAGGTGAATAAATTTATTTATTTATTTATTTATTTATTCATATCCTACGTGACTGTAGTAACCAATCTAAATAACATGTTCACAGACCATCAAATCAAAGTGGTTCTCAAAAATAAACAACAAATATAATCAGTTGTTTTAAAATTATATGATTTTTTAAGCTTGTTGGGACGAATCAGAAAAGCAAAAACTGGTAACCCAGGAAACAAGGGTAAAGTGTGGGATGGTTGCCAAGGAAATGGTGGGAATCGTTAATAAAATGGCGCGAATCAACAGGGGACAGTAAATTAACACGTGTTTATTACTCTATGTAGTTTAACCTCATTTAACACTACTTTTAAGCATTCTTGATGAAAAAGCTGTGAAGTTTATTGTTGGTGTAAACTTAGTAGCCTGATAAACATAGTACAGATAACACGGAATATCTTAGCCTGTGATGACCGTTTATGGTTCAAACAATTGGAGTAGAGCGACGAAGTTGCAGAATGTCGCTGACTGATTTTAGTACAATATGTTTACCAATTTGAATCCAGAAGTGGAGTATGTCAGAGGCCAAGATATTCTGTGTTATCTGTAGCCTGCTATAACTAAATTGAATTAAAACCAACGAGCAAGGCTTGGTCAACCCGGTACTTCCAACTACCACTATTGAAAGTGTGTCAAGTATAACCAGTGGGCCTAGACGTTGCATTTAGGACTTTACCTGGTTCCACCCCAATATTAAACATTCAGTGAATGTAAACATAGCATGTGTCGGCCCCATGACATTCAATTGGCAGCATTAACACGTGGAAATGAACCCCATAAAATTCATTTAACGTTTATCCGTTAATCTAGGTAACGTGGGCTATTCAACGCTATCACAACACGACACCTGTTATTTTGGCTTTGTTTTTTAAGCTAATAATCGTTTTAAACACAGTCTTCCATTTAATGTTACAAAATTATTTATCTTATTATTATCTTATACTCTAAAACAAGCTCCATTTGTCCGGGCAAATTTTTTTTCGCTCCAAGGATTTTTGATTTTTTATTGAATATGGGGGTTTTGGCCACCAGAAATCGATTGGAGCTGGTCCCATAGCTGGGAAAAATCCAGTTTTCGCGCTAGAGTCCTTCAAAGTTTACATGTTATCCTTATGGAGATTTTTAAGTTGAACAAAAAACTCAGCCTAAGCCGGTGGCAAGCCCGGGACCTATCCAGAATGGGACGAATGAGGAGTCGGAGGAGTAACAACCTCGTTAAAAAACCAGGGTCCATCCAGCCCAGATGGTAGCACCCTGTTAGGGCCCCCGCCAGGGAAACGGATGAAATGTGGTCAATGGCTTTGCTGGCGGAAGAGGGCAATGAGTCCCAACGGTAGGAAAGGCAGATGAACCAAGACCCCACTGCCTTGTGGAGGGTGGAGAACCTGAAGGCTAAGGGAGAAAACCCCGACAGAAAATCCGGCAGCCTAGGCCGAAGGTGGCAGCCCCACCTTTCTTGGCTCGGAAGAGGTGGGCTAATAACCTGCTTTTTCTTAAACAATTATTATTACTGAAACTGCAACACACGAAAGAAACCGGACGGATCAACTGGGACAGGCCTTTGGAATGAAAATAAGGACAAGAATTGGTTTTTGGAACGTACGCACGATGAGTGACCCTGGAGTTTTAAAGACGATAGAAAAGGAACTTAGAAGTTATAAAATTGATATACTAGGAATTAGTGAAACAAGATGGAACGGCTTTGGTGAAATCCAGGCACAAGACGGAAACTGCCTGATCTACTCAGGGCAGGAGGATGAAGCCGCACCAAGACAAGCAGGGGTAGGAATTCTTATGACACCAAAAGGTAGGTCAGCACTCTCTGAATGGAATCCAATATCAGAAAGACTTAGGCTGCGTTCACACGAGACGACTTTTCGCCGTGCGCCGTGGACGGCACGGCGCCCTGGAGGTTGAATTACATTGGAGTATATGGAAGTGTTCACACGTTACGACGACCGTCGAATACGGCGCCGTGCCGTCCACGTCGGCCGTCACGGCGGCCGTGGACGGCGCTAAATTCGAGGCCACGGCCCTTTCACGGCACATTCACGACCATTTCAATTCAATCACATGTTGAATCTGGTGTAGTACTAATATTGCCACTTCAACTTTTGTAACAAGTTTGCATAATATAAACAGAAATATCTTATAGAAAAGTAAACGATAGATTATTTACACTTAAAGGAAGGGGGTAAAGGACCCCCTCCCCCAGAGCGTTATTCAGTGCTTCACCTGCTCCCATTTTGCGCCTTTAACTAAGGCTGATAAAAATGAGGGAGTTTTTAAATAAAAGAAAAGACTTGGGCTATTTGATTCGCTTTTAGAATTTTCAATACTTGGAATCAACATTAAACTGTGATGGTCTAAAGTTATTAAACTTTGACCCATTATAGCGTAATATGGATTCAAAATATAATAAAACTCAAAAGCGAATCAAAAAGTCCAAGAAAGTCTTTTTATTTCATTCAAATCCTCTCTCACTTTTATCCGAGTTAAAGTTTTATCGGAGTTAGGCAGCGGCCGTAGCTCAGTGGTATCAGAGCACAGAGCTCTGGGTTATCACCCAGCGGGCCCGGGTTCAAATCCCGGCTCGGGGACAAAAAGATCGTTCGGCCGCTCCCGTGGTTCGGAAGTCACGTTAAGCCGTTGGTCCACCTGCATAGAAAACAAAAAGTGCAGGCATTTCAGGCGAGGAGAACTATCAGTTAATTGCTGATCTCCCTTTACTTAAAGTCATAGTATTATTATTTATATTTATCGGAGTTTAAATAAAGACATAAAATGTGAGCAGGCCAAGCACTGCATGACTTTCTGAGAGGAGCTTTTTCATCCTTTCTTAAAACCATTCTTACAAAATATAGGTAAAAACACCTTACAATAGATGATTAAAACTTAAACATATTCTATTACAATTTATGAATTAATAAACTTTCCTTTGGCATCGCCACTCATTTAGGTAGTATCATAATCGCAGTCTTTATTTAATGCGTGGACTGTTATAAGAGGTTAAACTAACAACTTTTTATGTTTACTATTGACGATTCGGCCGACACGGCGCGGCGCGGCGCGGGCCGTACAATCCTTACGACACAAGCCGTGGTGTCCACGGCTGAGGCCGAGGAATGCACGGCGCCTTGCCGTCCACGGCGGACGGCGAAAAGTCGTCTCGTGTGAACGCAGCCTAATAGTGGCACGCTTTAGAACAAAAGTAAGATATGTCTCAATTATCCAGTGCTATGCACCAACGGAAGGAGCACCAGAAGATGAAAAGACAGCCTTCTATGAACTATTGGAAGCTACGAGTAGGAAAGTTAAGAAACAGGATATACTCATAGTCATGGGCGACTTGAACGCCAAAATTGGAAGTGACAATACAGGAATAGAAAATATTATTGGACGACATGGCCTTGGAGATATGAATGAAAATGGAAACAGATTGTTAGATTTCTGTGGTGATAAAGAAATGGTTGTTGGAGGGACTTTGTTCCCACATAAGGAATGCCACAAGGTAACATGGACTTCCCCAAATGGAGCTACAGGAAATCAAATTGACCACTTTTTAATCAGCAGGCAGTGGAGAAAATCCCTCTTGGATGTGCGAGCCCGAAGAGGGGCAGATTGTGGAAGTGACCATCACCTGGTAACAGCAGATGTCAGATTGAAGGTGGCATCTCAGAAAGTTCAGCTTGAAAAATCACAAAAACGGCTGGACTCAGACAAACTTAGAATAAAAGAAATGGCAAGAGAATTTAGTCTAAAACTGCAAAACAGATTCGCAGTCCTGGACGAATCTGAAAGCGATGAAGAAAAGTGGGGAAAGATAAAGAAGATGATAATTGATTCTAGTGAAACTGTAATAGGATACCGGAAAAAGAAGAAAAAGCCATGGATATCAGAGGAAACAATTAAGAAGATTGAAGAAAGAAAACAGTTAAAGGAGTTAATAAATAAAGCAGAAAGTGCAGAAGGAAAGAGAACAGCTTTAGCGGTTTACAATTCAAAACACAGAGAGGTAAAGCGGAGTTTCAGGAAAGATAAACGCAAATGGGTGGAAGACCTAGCAAAAGAGGCACAGGATGCAGCTGACCAGAACAATAGTAAAGAACTTTACAAAATAACAAAACACTAGCAAACAAAAAGTTTACCGCAAAGAAACCCATCAAAGACAAAAATGGGAAATTAGTAGTCATGGAAGCTGAGCAGATGAAGGTGTGGAAAGAATTCTTTGAAGAATTGTTAAATCGAGAAGTTGGAGAGGATGATGGACAGACGGATATTAGAGTTGCTGAGCAGGGTTTGAGGCAACAACCTCAGGAAGACCCAAGAATAAACTCGGCGCCACCAACAAGAGCAGAAATAATAACAGCCCTTAGAGAAATGAAAAATGGGAAAGCCCCAGGAGTGGACAACATTACGCCAGAAATGTTGAAAGCCGACGTAGAAGTAACTGCTACCATATTCCAGGATCTGCTAAGAGATGTGTGGGAAAAGGAGGAAATACCAGAAGATTGGAAGAGTGGGTTACTTATAAAGATTCCAAAGAAAGGAGATACATATCTTTGTAGTAACTGGAGAGGGATCACACTTCTTTCGGTTCCAAGTAAAATTTTATCAAGAATAATACTCAATAGAATTAAAGACCTTGTGGACACCAAATTAAGGAGAGAGCAAGCAGGTTTTAGGAAGGATTATTCATGTATAGATATGATAAATACCTTACGGATAGTTGTTGAGCAAAGCTCTGAATACCAAACACCCTTATATATAACCTTTGTTGACTTTGAAAAAGCCTTTGACTCTATCAGCAGGGAATCGATGTGGAGAGCTCTTGAGAATTTTGGTGTTCCAAAGAAAATAATCAACCTCATACAGGTAATCTATGAAGACTACAAGTGTCAAGTAGTGCATGAAGGAAAACTTTCAGAGTCTTTTAGGATTACAACTGGTGTTAGGCAGGGCTGTTTGTTGTCGCCAATCATCTTCCTAATGGTCTTGGATGGGGTGATGAGGAAAGTAACAAGAATACCGAGAGGACTACAATGGGGACTCACAGATAGACTAGAAGATATAGATTTTGCCGACGACCTGTGCATTATGGCTCATAAAAAAAGAGATATGGAAGGCAAGCTGAAAGACCTTGATAGCGAAGGAAAGAAAGTTGGATTAAAAATTAATCTAGGAAAAACCAAAGAAATGAGGATAAATGTAAGAGATAACCAACAGCTGGAGCTAAATGGTGAGGTAATTGAAAGAGTTGAAGAATTTGTCTATCTTGGGAGTATAGTATCTTTATCAGGTGGGACTGACGAAGATGTGGCACAGAGGATTAAGAAGGCCAAGGGAGTTTTCGCACAACTGGCACCAATCTGGCGATCAACCCAATTAAGAAGAAGTACCAAGCTCAGAATTTTTGGAACCAACGTTATATCAGTACTTCTTTATGGTTGTCAGACCTGGAAAGTTACAAAAACCTTATCAGCCAAACTCCAGGTATTCATAAACCGGTGCCTTCGAAGAATTTTTAATGTCCGATGGCCTGACAGGATCACCAATGAAGAGTTATGGAGGAGAGCGCAAACACCCCCCATTGCTGATGTTATTAAAAGAAGAAAATATGGGTGGATAGGACACACTCTAAGAAAGACAGGAAATAACATCAGCCGCCAAGCATTAGAATGGAATCCTCAAGGAAGCAGGAAAAGGGGCAGGCCGAGAATGGCTTGGAGGAGATCAGTTGAGAGGGAACTACGGGAGGAAGGCAAGAGTTGGGGAGAAGCAAAACGCATGGCCCAGAATCGAGTGCGGTGGAGAGCGTTTGTTGCGGCCCTACGTCCCCCTCGGGATTAAAGGAAATAAGTCAAGTAAGTCATAGGTTGCCGTTTTGGTAACGAAATAACTTTGAGGTGTAAACAAAAGTAAAAGAACACTAACAACGAGGTTTAGATATTGCGTAGCATAAATATATAGGGAAGTTTATCCCCTGTTCATTGGCGCCATTTTACCCACAATTCCTACCGTTTCCTCAGTAACCAGTCCTTTGTTTACACTTTCCCATCAGTTATTTACCATTTAACCCACACATATCCTACGTTACTGTATAACCAATCTAAATAACATGTTCACAGACCATCAAATCAAAGTGGTTCTCAAAAACAAACAACAAATCTAATTAGTTGTTTTAAATTATGTGATTTTTTAAGCTTGTTTCGACTAATCAGAAAAGCAAAAACTGGTAACCCAGGAAACGAGGGTAAAGTGTGGGATGGTTGCCAAGGAAACGGTGGGAATCGTTAATAAAATGGCGCGAATCAACAAGGGACAGTAAATTAACACGTGTTTATCACTCTATGTAGTTTAACCTCATTTAACACAACTTTTAAGCATTCTTGATGAAACAGTTGTGAAGTTTATTGTTGGTGTAAACGTAGTAGCCTGATAACCATAGTAGCCTACTATAACTGAATTGAATTAAAACCAACGAGCAAGGCTTGGTCAACCCGGTACTTCCAACTACACCAAAAAATGTAAATGTGTCAAGTATAACCAGTTGTTGAAACAGCTGTCAAAGGTATATTAAACTTGCCTAAGCATAGTAAAGGCATAAGTAAACTTCAAAGCCTAATTACCATGGTACTTATCAGTTTTGGTATTTTTCAAAATATAACCAGGGCCTAGACGTTGCATTTAGGACTTTACCTGGTTCCACCCCAATATTAAACATTCAGTGAATGTAAACATCGCATGTGTTGGCCCCATGACATTCAATTGGCCGCATTAACACGTGGAAATGAACCCCATAAAATTCATTTAACGTTTACCCGTTAATCTTGTAATGTGGGCTATTCAACGCTATCACAACACGACAGTTATACCTGTTATTTAGCCTTTGTTTTTAGGCGAACAAATGTATAAAACACAGTCTTCTGTTTGGTTTTACAAAATTATTTATCTTATTTAAACTGTTGCTGACAAATACTTAAAAAAGTATATCATCTGCTTTCAGCTCAAAACCTACAATATATCAAAATAAAATGTAACTGAATACTTTAACTCAATCAGCATTTGTATGTTACTCTAATGGTATAAAAGATGGTTACGAAATTTAAATTTTTTTACTATGTGTTATCTAGCAAAATATAATATATCTTTAAAATACAAGAAAAAAGAAACAAACTATGGAAAATTAACTATTTTTACATTTTTATAGATATTCATAATTTACGCTATATAATATTGCGTGTGGTACTATTTTATTATTTAAATAATGTAGGCCTATAAAGTTAACCTTGGTTGCTTTCACAAATGTTCTCTACTTCAACTAATAAAATAGATAAAAAACTGCTTGGATTAATTAATATGGAATGTTTACCATAATCATTTACCTAAGTTCAAAAACTCGTATTTTCTCTTTTCAATTAATTTTTTACATCCCAATCGTGGAATATATACGAGGAGTGTCTGAGGCAATGTATTTTCACTGATGGCGGAATTTGAGAGTTTTTTGGTCCAAAAATAAGTTTATAAACAGTCCCAACCCCACGAAAAATCTTTTCTACAAATAAGTTTAAAAATTCTAATTTATATAGATTTGTCTTATGGGTTGCCATCAATGCAACAAAATAAAAACGAAAGGTAAACCAAAATAAAATGATGCTACTTTTAAGTTTTGGTTCTGAAACAGCTGTCAAAGGCATATTAAACTTGCCTAAGCGTAGTAAAGGCGTAAGTAAACTTCAAAGCCTGATTACCGTGATACTTATCAGTTTTGGTATTTTTCAAAATAGTATTTTTATTTTATTTTGTGTCTATTTTATTTTATTTTGTGTCTATCTACCCCAGAGGCATTTTTTAACGTTTTGACGGGGAACGGTCCAAACCCCAGTCTTGTTACTATCTAACATCGACCAGTTGTTAGAAAGCATCATTAATTAATAGCCCAATGACAAATGGCAACTGGGTCCGGAATCGATTCTTTAAAAAGCTACTAACTTTCCTCAGGATCGAACCGGCAACCTTTAGATTCAAAGGCGAGCACTATAACCACTCAGCTACCCAGCCAGTTAACCTTACTATTGTTATTCAACAGGAGTCGTAGATTCTTACTCCACACGCGGAATCTCGGCAGATCCAACCTCCCCTCGGACCCTCCCCAACGCTCCGGGCGGATCCCGTTTCTTCTCACCCTCCCCGGATCCCGGTCTGCGGTCTGAAGTGGTCTGAAGGGGAGGAGATGTAGAGAGTTGTCAAATGTGTCACTTTCCCTGTTGCATGACATTTTTTGGCCAGTTGATAGAAAACAGTGTTCTCTGTGTTTCGGTAAGTTCAAGAACTACAAAGTATGCCTTAGGGGCCCTAAATTCATTTCTCCATTTTGTATATAACTCTATAGAACTAAGATTGTTGTTTAGTTAATTATAGTTTATGTTGAGTTAAGTTAAATTGTGGTGAGTTAATTTGATTTCTTTTGATTATGAGATATCCTTCATTGTACTCATGATTGCTGTACATATTTTTTGGAGAAATAAATCATTATTCTATTCTATTCTAGTACTGTAACTACAAAATATTTTGTTTGGTTATAGTACCGGAATAGATAAACAGTTTAACCTTAACAACAAAAAAAATAAGAATAAAAACCGATTAACTTTGTTTAAGTTACTATATTTAAGGATTCTATTTAAACCATATCAATATTTCATGTAACAGTGGAGAAATATTTAACCACATATTTTAGGATTATTCTTAAAAGTTATACTAATTGCGTTTTTTCTGATACACATATAGACTTCTTGGATTTTAAACCACGAAGAAGTCCCAAATTCCTAACGACTCATCTACTGCTTAAAACTTACATATCTTGGTATAAAATATACAAGGGACTTCTTGGTATTGTGAAAAGGGGCAAAAGACCTAAAAGAGATATTTTATGTCAGTAAACCCACACAGCACTCTGCTGCGTATGACACCCCTGTATCAAACGCATTACGCTTGAATGCACCGATGCTGACATATTTATTTATAGCAAAGCTTTAGAGTTGAGCATCACAATCTATTTGAGCCTTGACCCGACTTTCAATAAACGTTCAAATACATTAAACAAATATTAATTTACTTATGTTTCTAAAAACACAACTGTGCTGTTTTATCTATTATGCATAAATAAGATGTTAAACTACAGTCAAAACGATGATTTTTACAGTTAGTTAATATAATATTATTTAACTTCAATACAAATTAACTATAACAATTTAGTTCAAGACTTTTAGTTGTTAGCAACAGAATGTTAAGTCAAGGTTATTTATTAATTGAAACTGAAAGATAGAATGAAATTTTCATACCTTCCAGGGCAAGTTAAATTTGTATAGGCCTAAAAATGTATAATCACTCATATGTTGTTAAAATTTTCAAAGGACATTTTGAAAGTCCTCTTTATGATCGTGGCATTGAAAAGTAGAAAATTATCAGGACTATTAAGCACATATTTTCTTACCGATATTTAATAAAACCATCCCAATTTTGATTTTTTTAAGTACACATCATAAAAAGTACAAAAGGCACAACCCAGAAACTCGATGAAAAATGTAAGCCTTGATTGCTACATGCCCATTTTTAGGGACTATTAGAATTTAAAAAGTCTAAAACCATGATGCGGAGTCGTTGGTTCAGGAAATAAATTTATATAATAAAAAAAATTATCATTGTACAGGTTTCCATGTTGTCAGTGAATTATCAAAGAACTTTTAACATAAGTATTAAATATATAATTAATAGTCACTATTTTCTAACACAAAAGGATCTTTTAGATTTTAAAACAATGTTACCGTATCTTCTATTTGTTTTTGTATTGTAACGTAATACAATCTCAAGTAACAAGAGGCACAACAGACGCCATGCGGAACATGTGCTGACAAACAGACTGACGTACTGACAGTGGTGTATCAATATATAACATGACGAGGTACTCCTGTCAGTTTTGGGCTCGGGGGTCTTCTCTTATTTAGAATTTTCCTTATTTTTTTGTTACTAGGCAAAAATCTAATTCATTCGTCGTAAGTTTAATTTTTCATACAGGTTTTCATTTGATTTCATTTATATTTCTTTCTAAAAATCATTCAATTTCCCAAAAGTTTTATTTATTAGTATTTATTATTTAGTTTTATTAGTAGTATTTATTTTAATAAAATGAATTGTTGATTGTTTTTGACCAAAATATCTTCTATTTTCAGAAGTCATATTATACATTTTTCCATAAGTTTTCTCATTATTTCACAAGAAAACATAAATACTTTAACCCATTGTCTATTTTCAATAACAGTTTAACTTCTTATGTGTTTTCTGCTGGCCCAGAAGTGCATTGTGAGTGTATGGAGAGGGGAATCCAAACAAAAATTGGGGGAAGCTCTTTCGTAAGTGATGAGTCCGTATACGGCAGGAAGTGTCAGGCGACTTGAAGGGGCCAACTTTATCTGTGTTGGGGAGGGATATGGAGGGAATCAATCAAACTAATCAAGCCTGCAGACGGCCAAAGTCCACGCCCTCTTGTTGACCGTTATTAACCTTCAAGCCAAGCCAGTAAAGAGGTGGAAAAACTGTTGATCAGGGAAGAAAACTTAAACAGGCCTAACCTTTTGGTATTAGCCAATTAAAAAAAGTATGACTCCCAATGATTAATTAACAATATTTAAATAAACCTTGGTTTTGGGAATTATTTAAAAATCATTTTGACACTAAATATTTCTACAAACCCAAACCCCACCAAGCGAGTAACACCTCTCACCCCATACAATTTATTAGCTTGTGATCTATATATTAATTATGTCATAACATTTTATTTGCCTGGCTTTTCCTGTTTCGGTTGTGATAAAATCCCTCAATAAAAGATCTCTGTAAATTTCTACAAAACAAAATTACTGTCTCCACCTCTCCCACCACAGTTCCCCCCCCCTACCCCCCCCTACAACGGTGATGATCACGTGACCTGCCCCAATCTTGTGCCGGATTGCTAAAAGCCGCTATAAATCTTGGCCCCACTAACCAAACAATAAAAACACTTTCACTTAGCGCCCCATCGCCCCGACGGTCGGCCGGAAATGGAGCCAGGACAACCGGAAGTTGGGGTATTAATTTTGGATTTGAAGCTTACTCTTAAAGTAGAAAATCAATTGTTTGTAAGGAGAGTATTATTATTGCAACCTAAAGGTGGATCTTCTGCAGTATTTCATCTTATCCCATGTTAAAGTTTCTCTTCTTCTTATAAAGTACAAAATGCATTACGAACGTAAAACTAAATGTGGAACATGACAATTAATAACTCTTTTTCCTTGATCAGCATGAGTTATATTTTTACAGGAAACAGCGATCTCTAGCCCTGCCAATGTCAAAAAAACATTCAAAATATCAAATTCCATACTTTAGAACAATTAATCAAGTGTCTAGCTATCACAATCTTAATAAAGGGAACGATATTAAGCTTTTTGGATTGTTTATGTGCTCTAACTTTCTCATTCATAGCGGATATCTACTTAATAACAAACAATATCCAACCAAACAGTTAGGCATAAATGAATGTTCTAACTACCATTCCTGATATAAATTAGCTATCCAAATCAACTAATTGAATATAACTATACTTTATTTGTTTATTAGTTTTTTTTCAATTTTATTTTTCTATTAATCAAAATTAAAACCTTCAGGGTGGTTTTTAAGTATGGTATACAAAACAATTTTACAGTTTTATTATTTTTATTATGTTTTTATTTTAAATTTAGCTTTATAATCCACTTTGACGGTGATCATCGCAGAGGCGATGGCAACGTGGCCTAACACTTGTACTCCTCCGGTCTGGAGGACAGCCCCTTGGGCCCGTCGGAGAAGATGCAGTACATGTTGAGGATGCACTCAGAGCCCTGGTTGCCCCAGTGGCCGTCGTAGTACCACCAGGCGGGGGTCGTCTCCTTCGAGTGGAACACCTGGGGGACAGTTTTCGATCGTGATCTTTATTTCTTTAATTATTTTTTTATTTAGGAGGTTGTAAGGCTTATTTTGCCTTACTTAGCGCGACATAGACTATTGATCTGTGCCAGGATCGTATTAGACAAAGTAACTAGGTGAGACTCAACCATACAGGTGAATTTTACTGATAATATCCTGACAGAACGCGGATTCGAACCCACGACTTCGTTGTCATGATCCCAAGATCTGACGGTCTACCCACTACACCACCGACTCACCCAACGGTGAGAGAACAAACATTGGGAAATGGTCGTTGAGTGAAATTTTCTAAGATGCGAGAAAGGGGTTAAGGATATGGCACTGGGTATTCACCATCTTATGATTTTGTTTATTGACTTAAAAAGATTTTTGTCCAGACCTTCCGAAAAGGATAGAATCGGTCTTCGTTATTTTATAAATATAAATTTTATAACAACAATATTTAGATTCATAAACGTCCGCACAACGTTCAACTACTTCTTTACAACAAGGGCCATTTTAGGTAGTTAAAAATATCTAGTACCATGAAGGACATATGAGGTATAGTGGGCCAATAATTAATTAGTACAATGCAATTTCCCTAAGGATCCAAATCAACTCATACAATTGAAAATGATGAGTTACTCCCAGTAAAATTGAAAACATGTTTTTTTTAAAACATTATCATAGAGATTGTATACTAAATAATATCAAAAACTTTCCATTGTTACTTTTTAAGGACTGTCTATGCTGTAATAAGTTCATTAAATAAATATAAACTATTTATCTTGTGTGAAGATAATACCTGATATTCACTATAATCAATTGACTGATATTTTGGTAACTATTTGGTTAGTTTAATATAATAACATGGTGGATCGAACATAACAAGATCCTCGGGGAGGGTCCTTGTATTGTTACTTTGCCGAGAAGCAGAGCTCATTAAGCTTTATATTTCCCTTATGTTTCTTTCCCCAAATTGTTTGTCTGTGTTTATATCTTATGGAATTTACTACTGTGACTCGTTGCTTATTTTTGCTTTGTTCTTAGATTTTTTAGTGTAATTATTAATAATTTTTGAGGATTTTTTCGTAATTCTTAGTTTATCATATTCTCTACCTGGAGGGCTTTCCACGTGTCCCACTCGGGCCCTTTATCGGTAACGTCCACCAGTTCACTCATCTCCACCCTGCTGTATGAGAACTTGCCTTTAAGGAAAGAAAAAATCAAGATACAAGTTGATCAAAATCAAAGACTGATCAAAATCAATCTTTATATACTTAAGCTTGCTGGGGAAAAAATCACTCACCTATTAAGTTGAATGAAATCCAAATTTCTTTAAGAAACCCAGCAAAATTGCTTTTAACTTCGTATTTCATAATTATTTTATTGGCCACCATTCAGAAGCCCATAACACATTTCCACAAGGTAAATGTACTCTTAAAATGGCCAACTTAGCAATCCTTCCATTGAATACCAATTAGTTTATGGCTCATACTCAATAAACTTATAATCAGTTGTGGATTATTCTTTGAATTTTGAACTCATTTTGTAAATAATGGGGTTTAAAATAATCACTCTGTTCACTGATTCTTAAGGTTATCTTTTTAATAAAATTTTATGGCTGTCGGTTTTAAGTGAATTGATTCATCCTTTAGTGTCACAATCAGAGTGACCTAAAACAGACGCATTGAGTTAAAATCTACTGGTAACACAGAAAAAAAATATCCAGTAAGGAAACAATGCGGGGGTACCAATGATGGATCGTGATATATTGAAGAGAGTACTTGATGTGAATTTTTGTTGAGAATGAAACATTTTTTGCATGAAACCATAGTAATTTCAAAACTAACTTCATGAATCATTCAAAAGAAGCAGGAAAGAAGTTTATTCGTTTTCCAGAAGGATTCCTGAATCTCCCAAATGTATTACTAAGAATAAGTAGAGATTTGTATCCTATTTGTAGAGATTGTATCCTATTTGTATCCGATTTGTATCCTATTTGTAGAGATTGTATTTGTAGAGATTGTAGTAGTAGAGATTGTAACCTATTTGTCTTTGTGCAGAATTTCATGATATCTTTGAAGAATCGGAATTACAAGATGGTCAGAAATCCTTTCAATAAAGGAGCTGTAATTTGATGTATTATTGTGATTGTTTAAGATTCATTATTATTTTTGTTTATTGACTATATTCCTGCAGTTTCTTGGTTTTAAAATTGTTCTAAACAATTGAAGAAGTCTATTAGTTTTAGGGCAAAACAGTATATTTAGGCAACCAGACAGACAGTTTATTTATAACCATGTTATCATATCCGTTTTTTACTGTACCTTCTTAAATTTATTTTGAAATAAAGCACTTTTTATTTCATTTAATTTAAATAAGTCTAAAAGAATGTCACGTAAAACTGATGAAATACACATTTCAATCATTTCTTATTTGCCTACAGTACACAGATGTGATAAATTTTACACATTCTATTATAAAATTTGTATAAAATTAAATTTTGTTATAAATAGATGAAAAATTTCCACCTGAGTCACGATATGTGCTGATTTTTGTCGATGTTTCATACATTGAGGGTTTTAGATACTAGAAACGTATCGTCAATTGTCTGTAGTGCGTGTATCTAAAGACACTAGGGTACATGTTGTTCGAAGTCGAATAATTTCTTTAGGATACTTTTTACTGTTTACCAAGCCCTTAATGACAAAAAGGTTAAAATTTCAAATCGTTGGAGAAGTTTCAATTACAGAGAAACCCTTATAGCATGGATGTGTCGTACCCTCGGCAGCCCAGACGGCGTGAGACCCCTCGGCACTGTACAGCACGGGGTGGCCGTCGGCCAGGGCGACGGTCTCCGGGGGATGTGGCACCTTGAGGATCCCCTCCTTCAGGTCGCTGGACACGACGAAGGAGTTGCTCTTCTGGTCGTACTTGTAGTAGAGGCCGCCGTCGTGCACAGACAGGAACAGCGACACGGGCTGGCCGCCCTGGAAACGGGGTTGGATCATACAGGGTTCACGTTAGGGTGAAGCGATGGATAACACCGCTATTATTTAAAACATTTTATATGGTAAATGCATACACTTGTAATATGTGGGTACCTAGTTGGTTTAGAAAATGAGTTGCAGGCAAAATATACCTGATTTCATAGTTTCAAACTGATAAAAACAATATATTGCAGAAATGTGTAAATATCATAACTTATTTGTTTCCTTGTGAAGGGTTAAAACTTTGGACAGTAAACTAGACTTTATGTTTAAATTAATAGAATAACTATGGCAGAATAACTTCAGAACGACTCTAATTTTGGTAAATTTCCAAACAAGGCTGGGCATTTTCGGTAGTAGGCAGATAGGTCCTTAGTTCGGACGGTCAGAACCGTACTACACTTTTTATTTCGTCAGTCTTTTACGGAAATCTGCTGCGACGGGATCATTTTATTACAAAATAAACCAATTATTTAGTCGTTCCGGGGCTTCACTATCACACAGTTCACGTATCTAAAACTACTCTTGGATGAGATCTTATAATGTCTTCAAAATCAAAATTACATCATTTGGCTTGGAACATAAAATCGTATTTTAAATCATATAGTAATTATGATCTTTAATTTTGCCCATTGGCAATTAATCCAGTAAATTCACACACTTTCTTTGAAAGCGTTTCAATTTCAAGTATAAACATTTGCTATAAAAAGAGACTAATCGAATAACGCATACTTGTGTCATCTACCAGTCCGCCGCTGCAATGAGTGGTGCAAATGACTAACAATCGCGTTCCGTGCCAATTCTTTTCGCGCCACTATTTCCCGCCGTTTTTACTTTTTTCGTGCTAAATGTTGATTTGACAACCGTAGTAGGCTACTTTGATTTTCATTAGCTTAGCGCTCATTTGACAAAGTCAATGTCTCGTTTCGAATTTTTGTCTGTGTCTCATGTGCATTCAGCAAGGGTCATGCATGTATAAAATATTCACACAATCTTCAGCAACGAACGTGTTAATTAAAAACGTATTTCAATACATAATCTGATAAAATATCATGATGAAATGTACGTAGTAAAAATATCCTTAACAAAATCCTCTGGAGTAGATATGGCGGTAAAGGTAAATGAGCGCACAGTCCCAACTTTGTACTAATAGTTCTTAGTGGTAATCCAGCTACTTGGAGGTAACGGATTGTGGATAGTTGTAAGCGATGGCTTGTGGATGCGATGTTCTCTAGTGGGGATTAACGTCCAAACTGGTGAATACTAGTTCATCCATGAAGACCATCCTCATGATTAGACCAATTCGTATATATGAGGTCAAAATTGTGTTTCGGATCCCACGTTAAACTGTAGGTCCCTATATACCATTGGCTGCTGGTCTTAACTAACAGTCCTGTCTAAGGATAATGTTGGCCTTAGTCAGTAACAAGACTACAAAATCGCGCCACAATCATCCTACACTCCTCTTTCATTCATATTCAGGTTAAAATACCAAAATACCCACTATGTGAGGTCCCTGTCTCAAATTAGTGATTTTTGAGAAAACAAAAAAGAAAAGAATTAGAGTCGTCCGACCTTTAGCTCGACGCTGAGGTGCTCCCAGTCGCCTATGTGGTTGCCGACCACGGATTTGCTGTTCCCGCAGCTCATGGTACTACTCAGGATCGGTGTCTCCTTGATCGCGGAGCACATGTCCTTCCCCTTGTTGAACGGGAAGAAGATCCAGTACTTCAGGATGATGTGGTCCGGGGAGCCGCACTGCTGGACGAAGGCGTAGGCCGGCACCGGCTTGCTAGGGGAGGGCTTCACCCCGTACAGAAAAGAGTTCTTGTCCTTGAGCATGTCATCTGAAACGTGATTTAAATTCTGACTAGTAATTAATTGTTACATCAATTATTTTTACATTTATGTAAATGTACTTTTTAACGTCTACCAAAATGAGATATTAGAATAAATTAAATGTTAGATAATGCTTTTATTCTTAAGGGGGTCAAATAAATAAGTACATTATAATGATTGCTTGTTTCAAGTTCATTGTTGGGGTAGAGAGTTGACAATATTGTTTGGTAAACTATTGTGAACATAAATGGCCAGTTTTGGCTATGGACTTCTCCGGTTCGTCTGGTGTGTTTTTACCAACTTTTTTATGTTCTTGATACATCCCCATCCTGAAGATGGGATCAGATTCCGCATCCAGAAATGTCTTGAACTTTTTTATAATTATTAGTGATTTAAAATGTCCACAACAATACTTTACTTAATAATAACATTATAATAATTGAAAACGCATAATTTTTTACAACGACCGTTATCAATTTTTTGTAAATTTTATTTAAAAAGCATAAAATAACTTGCCATAGTTATCAATCCAATTAGCATTACCGTACTTTGGATATGATTTTATTACGTAATGTATAAGTTTTTTTTGGGTTTATAAACAATGATTCAAATTAATTTTATTTAAACTAATCAAATGGCTTAAACATTTTTTCGTACTTTTTAATTCATCACACTTTTTGGTTGTTTTATGATCATCAAAATCAGAGAGGGAATAATATTTACCATTGAAAATTAATCTCTAAGTTAGAAAATAAATGTGTATTTGCTTAACTAACACAAAAATTCTATGAATATTATTTTCAATAAAAAGATAATTATAAATACTCAACTCACAAGGTTTGCCTTTGGTTGTCAAGTAGCAGTTTTGCGACTCTTTGCCCGTTGGTATCCCGTTCTTAGGCTTGCATTCTTTGCCCTCGGGCGAAACTTGCTTCAAAAAAGCCTCAACGTCACCGGGCCAGAACTCTTCGTGGGAATTGAGGTATATTTTGGGTGCCCATTTTTTTGCCAGTACCACTATTTTACATGAACAAAAATGTAATAATAGAAATAGTGTACATGATTAATGAATAATTTTTCTAGAGAAAAAATAATGCTGCAGTGAAACCTAATTTGCAACAGTTATTTACAAAATTGTACACAACTTTGACACTTGTGATCGTGATGAAACACAAAATTTAAATTACTCTATTTAATATTAATAAAGATTATACCCAATAAAAATAACTTGTCCCAGTTGCCTCTTAACACAATCAGTTATTACTGTTTGTTATTTAATAGTTCTTAACTATTAAATAATATATTAGTTAAAATATATTAGTTTAAATAGTTTCATATTTTGATTGAAAACCGTAAGGTAACCTATTTAAATTCCATAAATATTCTTTATTTTAAATATTCGTTATAGTACCCTAATGCCATATGATCCTCAATCTAAAATTTCGAAATACGTAGTAGCGTTGTTCGGCAAATCAGTCGTGAAATAAAAGTGTTATGTGGTACTATGAACATGAACATTTGTCAATTTCTTCTCTCATTTTTTTATATTTAATTTGCATATAAAACAAAAAAGTGCAGGCATTTCAGGCGAGGAGAACTATCAGTTAATTGCTGATCTCCCTCCACTAAAAGCCATACGATTATTTTTATATTTAATTTAATTAAAAACTTACCAAGATCTTCCCCAGCACTATCCCCGGAATCTAATTTAAGTATAATCGCACACAACGAAAGCAAAACTTTTAATTTCGTCATTTAAGTCTCAAAACGTGTACTCCAGGTACATATGTGGTTTCTCGATACAAGTAGTCAGAAGCTATGAACCGAGTTTAAACTGTTAAACTTGTTTGTTCCCATACACCTATTGTTAACACCCCAACTGTTGATTCTCTTACGTCACAACAGCTTTATGAAAAGTCACGACAAGGCCAATAAACAAAGTAGAGGTTCTTAGAGCCCATTTGCCAAATACAAAATGGTTTGCTTGGAAATTAATTACTTTCATTCTTAACTTATTTATTGAAGTCTTGTGTATTAAACTTTTTTAAACGAAATATACATAGGATTAATACGTTCAATGCATATTAGGAAGTTGAGTTTACAAATAGTATATAGTAGCTTATAATATTTAAAAATAATATTTCCATTGATGTATTATTTCTCGTTCAGCTATTCTCAATTTTAAAAAGGATGGCTATTCAATTACTATACTTTTATGTTTTACCACAAACTTTTTTATATTGATTGGTCTAATTTATCAATAAGTATTTTACTTAATGTTGTTTTCATCGAAATTTTTATTTCACGATAAAACATGTTTCAGTTTTAAACACGGGTGTACGGCTTATGAATTAACTCAATTTCTATGTGAACATATTTTGTACTTTCCTCTTATCTACCAAAAATATCGCCAACAAATAATTTATCAATACATTAAACAATGAAAGAGAACACTCAATACAGGGAAAACATACCTTATACTTACAATTTATTTTTGGTAGAATGTTTTATTTAACTCATGCAGTCTGTAGATAAAAAAAAAATTACTCCAAAAGATTTGGGTTTCAATAAGGAATTCCTGTTTACTATTGTGGTTTTTTAACAATCCATTAAACTTCTCACACCTAAAATGTTTAAAGTGAATTAATTGTATCAATGCGGACGAATAGATTTAATACATTAAACAGTAAAAAAAAAATTAATACAAGAATCAAGAATCAAGATCATTTAGTGTCGTAAACTGATGTTCATACAGTATTGACAATTGTCAGTATACGTTATAGGATAAAAAAACAAATCAATTTCCTAACTAAAATCATTCCTATCATTTAAAAAGTCCTGTACACTGTAATATTCTTTGCTGAGAAGGAGCGCTCGCACTCTTGAACCGTTTTAGGTCGGCTTCTTTTCTTATTTCCGAAGGCAGTGCATTATATAGCTGAATTATGTTATAAAGTGTTTGTTTATTTTTTAAGGTGGTTTTAGGCTATGTTGGTACAAAATACACACACCGAAACTTTCCTGATTTTTTATCTCATAGCAGTGAGACAATGAATATCATTTTACTCATCAATTTGGAATTTTAGGAGATGTATCTTTTTACAATTACAGTAATTCTAAATCATGAAAATTATAATATCAGGAATGTTTTGTTGCTCTGATTGAGATTCATTTTTCAACTGTGACTTTTTTTAGTATACAGCAGAGTAAAAATTTTGAAACAGAGACTAATTTGTCTGTTATGTTCTAAAAAGGTTTACATTTAATTAGTTTAACACTTCAAAAAATCTTAGCTATCTCCTAGGCTCTACAATGTTGATTATTTTAGAAAAGGCTTTTTATATTTCTTCTTTAAGCAAAACCTGTTTTATAAAAAAAGACACAACAACTTTTGAATAATATAGTTCAAACCTCATACACATTAGCAACAGTCTAATCCCTCACTCATCACTTGGGTGATCAGTCTACCTAAGTGATGTCAGGCCCGGTAACGATAGCTGTATCAACAGTCTCAGATGATTGCGGTCACTGTTGTAAATCTTTAGACCGAACTGGGGTCGTTCATGAGGCCAAATATCTCCATCAGTGTTGCATACTAATGATTGGTCCACCTAAGTGATGGTAGTCCCAGTGATGATAGCTGTATCAACAGTCTCAGATGATTGCGGTCACTGTTATAGATCATTAGACCGAACTGGGGTCGTTCATGAGGCCAAATATCTCCATCAGTGTTGCATACTAATGATTGGTCCACCTAAGTGATGGTAGTCCCAGTGATGATAGCTGTATCAACAGTATCAGATGATTGCGGTCACTGTTATAGATCATTAGACCAAACTGGGGTCGTTCATGAGGCCAAATATCTCCATTAGTGTTGCATACTAATGATAGGTCCACCCAAGTGATGGAAGGCCTGGTAATGATAGCTGTATCGACAGTCTCAGATGATTGCGGTCACTGTTATAGATCATTAGACCAAACTGGGGTCGTAAATGAGGCCAAATATCTCCATCAGTGTTGCATACTAATGATCAGTCCACCTAAGTGATGGTAGTCATGGTGATGATAGCTGTATCAACAGTCTCGGATGATTGCGGTCACTGTTATAGATCATTAGACCAAACTGGGGTCGTTCATGAGGCCAAATATCTCCATCAGTGTTGCATACTAATGATCAGTCCACTTAAGTGATGGTAGTCCTGGTGATGATAGCTGTATCAACAGTATCGGATGATTGCGGTCACTGTTATAGATCATTAGACCGAACTGGGGTCGTTCATGAGGCCAAATATCTCCATCAGTGTTGCATACTAATGATCAGTCCACTTAAGTGATGGTAGTCCTGGTGATGATAGCTGTATCAACAGTCTCGGATGATTGCGGTCACTGTTATAGATCATTAGACCAAACTGGGGTCGTTAATGAGGCCAAATATCTCCATCAGTGTTGCATACTAATAATTGGCCCACCTAAGTGACGGTAGTCCTGGTGATGATAGCTGTATCAACAGTCTCGGATGATTGCGGTCATTGTTATAGATCATTACACCAAACTGGGTCGTTCATGAGGCCAAATATCTCCATTAGTGTTGCATACTAATGATTGGTCCACCTAAGTGATAGCAGGCCTGGTGATGATAGCTGTATCAACAGTATCAGATGATTGCGGTCACTGTTATTGATCATTAGACCAATCTGGGGTCGTTCATGAGGCCAAATATCTCCATTAGTGTTGCATACTAATGATTGGTCCACCCAAGTGTTGGAAGGCCTGGTAATGATAGCTGTATCGACAGTCTCAGATGATTGCGGTCACTGTTATAGATCATTAGACCAAACTGGGGTCGTAAATGAGGCCAAATATCTCCATCAGTGTTGCATGCTAATGATCAGTCCACCTAAGTGATGGTAGTCATGGTGATGATAGCTGTATCAACAGTCTCGGATGATTGCGGTCACTGTTATAGATCATTAGACCAAACTGGGGTCGTTCATGAGGCCAAATATCTCCATCAGTGTTGCATACTAATGATCAGTCCACTTAAGTGATGGTAGTCCTGGTGATGATAGCTGTATCAACAGTCTCGGATGATTGCGGTCACTGTTATAGATCATTAGACCGAACTGGGGTCGTTCATGAGGCCAAATATCTCCATCAGTGTTGCATACTAATGATCAGTCCACTTAAGTGATGGAAGTCCTGGTGATGATAGCTGTATCAACAGTCTCGGATGATTGCGGTCACTGTTGGAGATCATTAGACCAAACTGGGGTCGTTCATGAGGCCAAATATCTCCATTAGTGTTGCATACTAATGATTGGTCCACCCAAGTGATGGCAGGCCTGGTGATGATAGCTGTATCAACAGTCTCGGATGATTGCAGTCACTGTTATAGATCATTAGACCGAACTGGGGTCGTTCATGAGGCCAAATATCTCCATCAGTGTTGCATACTAATGATCAGTCCACTTAAGTGATGGTAGTCCTGGTGATGATAGCTGTATCAACAGTCTCGGATGATTGCGGTCACTGTTATAGATCATTAGACCAAACTAAGGTCGTTAATGAGGCCAAATATCTCCATCAGTGTTGCATACTAATGATTGGTCCACCCAAGTGATGGCAGGCCTGGTGATGATAGCTGTATCAACAGTCTCGGATGATTGCGGTCATTGTTATAGATCATTAAACCAAACTGGGTCGTTCATGAGGCAAAATATCTCCATCAGTGTTGCATACTAATAATTGGCCCACCTAAGTGACGGTAGTCCTGGTGATGATAGCTGTATCAACAGTCTCAGATGATTGCGGTCACTGTTGTAGATCATTAGACGAAACTGGGATCGTTCATGAGACCAAACATCTCCATTAGTGTTGCATACCAATGATTGGTCCACCTAAGTGATAGCAGGCCTGGTGATGATAGCTGTATCAACAGTCTCAGATGATTGCGGTCACTGTTGTAGATCATTAGACGAAACTGGGATCGTTCATGAGACCAAACATCTCCATTAGTGTTGCATACTAATGATTGGACCACCTAAGTGATGGCAGGCCTGGTGATGATAGCTGTATCAACAGTCTCAGATGATTGCGGTCACTGTTATAGATCATTAGACCAAACTGGGATCGTTCATGAGACCAAACATCTCTATTAGTGTTGCATACCAATGATTGGTCCACCTAAGTGATGGCAGGCCTGGTGATGATAGCTGTATCAACAGTCTCAGATGATTGCGGTCACTGTTATAGATCATTAGACCAAACTGGGATCGTTCATGAGACCAAACATCTCCATTAGTGTTGCATACCAATGATTGGTCCACCTAAGTGATAGCAGGCCTGGTGATGATAGCTGTATCAACAGTCTCGGATGATAGCGATAACTGTTACAGACCATTATATCAAACTGGGATCGTTCATGAAGCTAAATATCTCCATCAGTGTTGCATATTAATGATTGGTCCACCAAAGTGATGGCAGGCTCAGTGATGATAGCTGTATCAACAGTCTCGGATGATTGCGGTCACTGTTATAGATCATTAGACCAAACTGGGATCGTTAATGAGACCAAACATCTCCATCAGTGTTGCATACTAATGATTGGTCCACCTAAGTGATAGCAGGCCTGGTGATGATAGCTGTATCAACAGTCTCGGATGATAGCGATAACTGTTACAGACCATTATATCAAACTGGGATCGTTCATGAAGCTAAATATCTCCATCACTGTTGCATATTAATGATTGGTCCACCCAAGTGATGGCAGGCCCAGTGATGATAGCTGTATCAACAGTCTCGGATGATAGCGATAACTGTTACAGACCATTATATCAAACTGGGATCGTTCATGAGGCTAAATATCTCCATCAGTGTTACATATTAATGATTGGTCCACCCAAGTGATGGCAGGCCCAGTGATGATACCTGTATCAACAGTCTCGGATGATAGCGATAACTGTTACAGACCATTATATCAAACTGGGATCGTTCATGAGGCTAAATATCTCCATCAGTGTTGCATATTAATGATTGGTCCACCCAAGTGATGGCATTCCCAGTGATGATAGCTGTATCAACAGTCTCGGATGATAGCGATAACTGTTACAGACCATTATATCAAACTGGGATCGTTCATGAGGCTAAATATCTCCATCAGTGTTGCATATTAATTATTGGTCCACCAAAGTGATGGCAGGCTCAGTGATGATAGCTGTATCAACAGTCTCAGATGATTGCGGTCACTGTTATAGATCATTAGACCAAACTGGGATCGTTAATGAGACCAAACATCTCCATCAGTGTTGCATACTAATGATTGGTCCACCTAAGTGATAGCAGGCCTGGTGATGATAGCTGTATCAACAGTCTCGGATGATAGCGATAACTGTTACAGACCATTATATCAAACTGGGATCGTTCATGAGGCTAAATATCTCCATCCGTGTTGCATATTAATGATTGGTCCACCCAAGTGATGGCAGGCCTGGTGATGATAGCTGTATTAACAGTCTCGGATGATAGCGATAACTGTTACAGACCATTATATCAAACTCGGATCGTTCATGAGGCTAAATATCTCCATTAGTGTTGCATATTAATGATTGGTCCACCCAAGTGATGTCAGGCCTGGTGATGATAGCTGTATTAACAGTCTCGGATGATAGCGATAACTGTTACAGACCATTATATCAAACTGGGATCGTTCATGAGGCTAAATATCTCCATCAGTGTTGCATATTAATGATTGGTCCACCCAAGTGATGGCAGGCCTGGTGATGATAGCTGTATTAACAGTCTCGGATGATAGCGATAACTGTTACAGACCATTATATCAAACTGGGATCGTTCATGAGGCTAAATATCTCCATCAGTGTTGCATATTAATGATTGGTCCACCCAAGTGATGGCAGGCCCAGTGATGATACCTGTATCAACAGTCTCGGATGATAGCGATAACTGTTACAGACCATTATATCAAACTGGGATCGTTCATGAGGCAAAATATCTCCATCAGTGTTGCATATTAATGATTGGTCCACCCAAGTGATGGCAGGCCTGGTGATGATAGCTGTATTAACAGTCTCGGATGATAGCGATAACTGTTACAGACCATTATATCAAACTCGGATCGTTCATGAGGCTAAATATCTCCATTAGTGTTGCATATTAATGATTGGTCCACCCAAGTGATGTCAGGCCTGGTGATGATAGCTGTATTAACAGTCTCGGATGATAGCGATAACTGTTACAGACCATTTTATCAAACTGGGATCGTTCATGAGGCTAAATATCTCCATCAGTGTTGCATATTAATGATTGGTCCACCCAAGTGATGGCAGGCCTGGTGATGATAGCTGTATTAACAGTCTCGGATGATAGCGATAACTGTTACAGACCATTATATCAAACTGGGATCGTTCATGAGGCTAAATATCTCCATCAGTGTTGCATATTAATGATTGGTCCACCCAAGTGATGGCAGGCCCAGTGATGATACCTGTATCAACAGTCTCGGATGATAGCGATAACTGTTACAGACCATTATATCAAACTGGGATCGTTCATGAGGCTAAATATCTCCATCAGTGTTGCATATTAATGATTGGTCCACCCAAGTGATGGCAGGCCTGGTGATGATAGCTGTATTAACAGTCTCGGATGATAGCGATAACTGTTACAGACCATTATATCAAACTGGGATCGTTCATGAGGCTAAATATCTCCATTAGTGTTGCATATTAATGATTGGTCCACCCAAGTGATGTCAGGCCTGGTGATGATAGCTGTATTAACAGTCTCGGATGATAGCGATAACTGTTACAGACCATTATATCAAACTGGGATCGTTCATGAGGCTAAATATCTCCATCAGTGTTGCATATTAATGATTGGTCCACCCAAGTGATGGCAGGAACAGTGATGATACCTGTATCAACAGTCTCGGATGATAGCGATAACTGTTACAGACCATTATATCAAACTGGGATCGTTCATGAGGCTAAATATCTCCATCAGTGTTGCATATTAATGATTGGTCCACCCAAGTGATGGCAGGAACAGTGATGATACCTGTATCAACAGTCTCGGATGATAGCGATAACTGTTACAGACCATTATATCAAACTGGGATCGTTCATGAGGCTAAATATCTCCATCAGTGTTGCATATTAATGAATGGTCCACCCAAGTGAAGGCAGGAACAGTGATGATACCTGTATCAACAGTCTCGGATGATAGCGATAACTGTTACAGACCATTATATCAAACTGGGATCGTTCATGAGGCTAAATATCTCCATCAGTGTTGCATATTAATGATTGGTCCACCCAAGTGATGGCAGGAACAGTGATGATACCTGTATCAACAGTCTCGGATGATAGCGATAACTGTTACAGACCATTATATCAAACTGGGATCGTTCATGAGGCTAAATATCTCCATCAGTGTTGCATATTAATGATTGGTCCACCCAAGTGATGGCAGGCCCAGTGATGATACCTGTATCAACAGTCTCGGATGATAGCGATAACTGTTACAGACCATTATATCAAACTGGGATCGTTCATGAGGCTAAATATCTCCATCAGTGTTGCATATTAATGATTGGTCCACCCAAGTGATGGCAGGCCCAGTGATGATACCTGTATCAACAGTCTCGGATGATAGCGATAACTGTTACAGACCATTATATCAAACTGGGATCGTTCATGAGGCTAAATTTCTATCAAGTCAACTATAAAGTCAACTAAATTTCTATCAAGTCAACTATAAAGGATTTAGGGATTACGTTTGATTCTAAGTTTTCATTTGCTCCTCACATTACTTCGATTTGCAAATCAGCATTTTCTATAATGGGTTTTATTCGTAGGTCCAGTAACTTCTTGAAAAACCTTGGTGTTCTTAAACTACTTTTCTGTTCATTGGTGAGATCTAAATTAGAGTTCGGGTCAGTGGTATGGAATCCTCATCAATATTATCTTTCTGAAGCAATTGAGAGTATTCAGAAGAAATTCCTCAGATTCCTGTATTTTAAGGAGTTTGGCCACTACACTACAAGTGTTCCGTACAGTGAGCTGTTATATCTGTTTCAACTTGATTCTCTTGATAAGCGACGGCGAGGGGCTGTGTTGGTGTGCCTGCATAAACTGGTGAGCGGTGCGCTGGACAGTGAGGCTCTGCTATCTCAACTCCAATTCAATGTACCTCGACAAAATTCCCGTTGTCGCTCTACGTTTTCCCCACACTTCTCCAGAACAAACCTTGGTGCTTACTCCCCAATTAATTGCATGTCCCGTGCCTATAATTCTGTGAATCTGTGTACAAACATTGACTTGTTCAATAGCAAGTTGTCATATTTTCGCAAAGAAGTCCTGCATGTATTAAATGATCAATTAAAGCACGATACTTTTTTTAGCTTTTATGTAATAAATTATTAATATTTTTTTTAACCATTTCAGGATATTGTTGATATTTATTGTTGCTTTTTTCTGTTATTTGATTAGAACTGCATTAGTATTGTTATTCATTGTTATTATTATTGTTATTATATTATTACTTATTTTTATAATGCATTTAGAAGACTCGTATTGTTACTGTTGTGCAGGAAGACTTGAGAGACTGGCATGTTTTCAATAGTATTTTCATTAAATTAATGCTACAATGTAATTGGGCGTAAGCCTGTTTTGTAGTATTGAAATTCAAATAAATAAATAAATAAATAAATAAATATCTCCATCAGTGTTGCATATTAATGATTGGTCCACCCAAGTGATGGCAGGCCCAGTGATGATAGCTATATCAACAGTCTCGGATGATAGCGATAACTGTTACAGACCATTAGATCAAACTGGAATCGTTCATGAGGCTAAATATCTCCATCAGTGTTGCATACTAATGATCAGTCCACCTAAGTGATGGTAGTTCTGGTGATGATAGCTGTATCGACAGTCTCGGATGATTGCGGTCACTGTTATAGATCATTAGACGAAACTGGGATCGTTAATGCATCCAAACATCTCCACCGGTGTCGCCCATTAATGATCAGTCCACCCAAGTGATGGAAGGCCTGGTAATGATAGCAGCAGCTTCAGCTGATTGTGGACGATATCAGCGATCATTAGACTAAACTGGAGGCGTTTATGCATCCAAACATCTCCACCGGTGTCGCCCACTAATGATCAGTCCACCCAAGGGATGGAAGGCCTGGTAATGATAGCAGCAGCTTCAGCTGATTGTGGACGATATCAGCGATCATTAGACTAAACTGGAGGCGTTTATGCATCCAAACATCTCCACCGGTGTCGCCCACTAATGATCAGTCCACCCAAGTGATGGAAGGCCTGGTAATGATAGCAGCAGCTTCAGCTGATTGTGGACGATATCAGCGATCATTAGACTAAACTGGAGGCGTTTATGCATCCAAACATCTCCACCGGTGTCGCCCACTAATGATCAGTCCACCCAAGGGATGGAAGGCCTGGTAATGATAGCAGCAGCTTCAGCTGATTGTGGACGATATCAGCGATCATTAGACTAAACTGGAGGCGTTTATGCATCCAAACATCTCCACCGGTGTCGCCCACTAATGATCAGTCCACCCAAGGGATGGAAGGCCTGGTAATGATAGCAGCAGCTTCAGCTGATTGTGGACGATATCAGTGATCATTAGACTAAACTGGAGGCGTTTATGCATCCAAACATCTCCACCGGTGTCGCCCACTAATGATCAGTCCACCCAAGGGATGGAAGGCCTGGTAATGATAGCAGCAGCTTCAGCTGATTGTGGACGATATCAGCGATCATTAGACTAAACTGGAGGCGTTTATGCATCCAAACATCTCCACCGGTGTCGCCCACTAATGATCAGTCCACCCAAGGGATGAAAGGCCTGGTAATGATAGCAGCAGCTTCAGCTGATTGTGGACGATATCAGCGATCATTAGACTAAACTGGAGGCGTTTATGCGGCCAAAATCTCCACCGGTGTCGTCTACGATCTCCGCCAGAAATGATTAAGGAAGCCGATGAGAGCTGAATAATTATTTTGCCTTTCCTTGAGTCCAAGGAGGACTTATTGCGTCTATCATTTAAATTTTTTTGTTATTTTCATCCTATTAGTATTTATTAATATTTTGTTTTTAATTAACAACAAATAATTAATTCACTCTGAAAAACGTCATTAATTGTAGATACATAAAACAGTTAAAGTCGCTATATTCAAGGTAGGCCTATGACGAAGGTATGTGTTTATATTAGTCTTAGTTAACAATTTTTAATCTGGAACGCTAGAAAGTTGTTTTTTTCATAGTATAGTTTTACTAAAATAATTTCATTTCGTATTCGTCAGGGAACCATTGTCAATTTCTCTAAAAAATAGTGTAACTATAAATATATGTATCTCAATACAATAAATACATTTATTTTTAACAAAACATTTTTACTTATATTCTGGAGAGAATTTGTGTTGAAAAGCCACTCACTCAGGATTCTTTAACGTCCAAAATATGTAAGAAATTGTTTGATCGACATTATTTACTATCTATTTGTATAATTTTCCTTCCGAGTCTTTTCTTAACTTTTCCTCCGAACAAAAATATTTACTTTAGGTGGTTAAAAAAATATATCCTACTATATTTAGCAAAGCGTTTTAACTGTTTAACTGTTTTAACTGTGCTTACAGGGATAAACCTGTAATGTATAAAGTTGCTATCAATACAATATATATTTTGTTAATTCTCAATAAAAATATTACATTTTACTTAAAATTAATAAAACCCAAGAACATCACTAGAGCTACAAAACAAATTCTGTCTTATAAAATATTAAATAAACATATATTTGTTGTATATTAGTATTCACTTAAGCAGAATGACAGTTTTCAGCTTTGCGTTACTCTATGTGCGGTAACCTAGCAATCCAGCCTCTGTTTCCGGCGTCACAGTCACCTCGGTTAATTAAACCATTACACTTTCATGTCGGCTGGAAGTTCATTTCGGGCTCCATCCGCACTTATTGGGCCTCTCCAGAGCTCCTGGCCGATATTAATACACAACACGCGACCTCTACGAACTACTATGGGGTGATTTCATTGGGTCATTACTTTGGATACTCAAACGTATTGATCCATACACCCATTTTATATATGTTCTACCATTCGTATCCTGTAAAATACTATTCATGAGGTATATTGAACGTTTTAATTTGAAAACTCACTTCCTTATGAAAAAATAAATAATGATATTTATTTTTAAATGTTTTAATTTTTCTCTGGTTTTTCAGACATGTAAAATAAAGTGAACATCAACATTATAACCACACGCAATTTGAATACTTAATATTTTTATTTGTTTTTTAACAATGAGTTGAACAATGACAGTGTATAATTATTTTACTACCACCCCTTAATACTTCATGTGGATTCCCTTGAAGAGTAAATTACTTTTAAATTTGTATAAGAAACTTTTTATTTAGTTCTGCTACCATCGTTATCATTTTACAGTAATTGTATACAAATAGTATTTCATAAAAAAAATTATTAATTTTACTGACCTATAACTAGGCTAAAGGAATTAATAAGGGGATATCTACAATTTAGTACCTTAAAATCTAAAATTTCGTAAAACTGTATTTAAAAATGTTTTGTAATAGAGTTGGATAACCTAAAAAATTACACCAACTAGATCTCCGAGGAGGGTCAGGTCTAAACATTATAAGGTGAAAATCGTATCTTTCCGTGAACTTAATTAATTATGACTCGTTATCACCTTAATGGAGTGTGTAGTTCAGGTAGTGTTAGAATTTTTTTTAATTTAAGAGTGGTACCCGTGTTTTTTTCTTGTTTTTATCGCTTGATTGGTTGGCATCCCTGGTAGGTTGAGATCAGCTGGAGCATGGCGGGTAATGAAGAGACGTCAGGCTCGGGCAGGAATGCAGGAGATGGGACCTGAACCCATTGTCATACGATCATTACCGCAGTCGCTGCCGATTTGTTCCGCCAAATATCTCCGACGTTCTCTCTAACTGACTGGATCACTGATTCGGTCGAGAGGGTTAAGTCTTTTACGACTTTCCCACATTCTCGCTGGTTACACGAGTCTAATACCGTACAGTTAGAAAATGTGAGCGTCAGAATACCATTGGGTCATAGTCTTGAGGTGCTTCGTTTTATAAATATTTTTCGATAAAAAATTCGAATTTTTTTCAGGAATTCATTTTATCCATGTACAACAAAACCCCGATATATAATTTGCTACAAACAACCAAGTTCATGTAAAAAGGGTTATGTAGAAGTAAGGAATATTTAAAATGTCGTATAGGCTAACTATAGAAAGTAATTTGAGAATTATATTTTATTCAACACTGCTTTTTTACTTATACTCCATCACGAAAAGGTAAATTGAAAACACTCTTAATAAAAATTTAGCGATGGGCTTGATAACTTCGCTCTCTCACAGCTGTAATTAGCTCGTTCGCTTCGCTCCTTCACCTTCAGGTGAAATGACAAATCTTCTAGAAAAGTAGTTTAATTCTCAGAGAATTTTACTACAGGGAATAAGCTATTTTAGATTTGCTAACTGCAAATCAAATTTCAAAGAGCAACGAAGGTTTCATGAATAATTTCATAAGTAACTACCACGAAAAAACTAATTTAATGGCACAAGAAGTTTGTATTCCAGTGATGTTGACACTTTGTCTAATCGATGGAAAACTGAGCCACAGTTTGCATGTACGCCATGCTGTATACGCGTATGGAACTCTTCATGAATGCGTCAAATCTCAGTAAAAAACATTTCGGAACCTTCCTCTATTTATATGCATTTTTTAAATATAAGTAATTAGTAAACTATAAATCTGCTCTTTCACTTTGATCCACCCTATAGGAGAATATATTTTCAAACCAATTTTTTTTTCTAAGTTTAATCCTTGATAAATGTTTGAACTAGATGAAATGTTTCTAAAAATGTGTAATCAACAAATTTTTAAGCTTATAACAACGAAAAACTGTGGAAGTTGTGGATGCACTTTACAGAACATAAATCAAAATCACTCTTCCTCCACGAACCATTATTGAAAGCATTCATGTCATGTCTGGTGTGTTACATCCTTTGTCATACAATATTGATTTACTGCAGATTTTCATAAACAAAGCCTTGTGCTTTGAAATCCCTCTCATTGATTCGTTAAGGCCCTGCTGTAATTTTATTTACAAAATTCAATGATGATTTAACAACTAAATTTTGGAACTACTAAATAATTAAGAATCATTAGTGTCCTTTTCATCGATTTCAAAAATTATTTTTTATTTGTTCTCCTATACGTAGTACAGTATGTAAAAAATATTGTTTTTACCTGAAATAAAATCATTTTAGTATCACAGGTTGTCAAAAATATCGCAACCTACTTGTGGGAATTCGTATACATGTATTTTAACTATATTACACCAAGATCACAAATTTCAATAAGTTTTTTATTCATGATTCCAGAGTCATTTTACTAACTCTGAGACTCCTTTTTCAATACGCCCCTTCAAAACCAACAAATAAAATGAAAACCATACACAAAATTTTTTTAACAAAGCAACACAGCTGTGAACCATTTTAACACCCAAAAGTTCTGAAAACATCATTTGAAGAAAAGTTGAAACTTAAAAACAACATGCACACTCAGGTTTACTAATCTTTGCCAAAACATGTTTAAAATGTACCCACTGCTAGCGTTGGCGTCTTTAATTAATTAATTGTCAATGAACAAGCCTCGCCTCCATAATTAGTTAGTTTTCTCCACTCACTTGTCTCGCAATTGCAAAATTGCGATTAAAAACATCCAAGGCGCTTAGGTAAAAATGTAAACTTGAGTAAAAGTAACAGTTTCCTCGTACCACGTATGATAATGATAGACCCAAAATGAAAATCACACCTCAATGTTATTCCCTACCCTCCCCGCAGCTCTGCAAGTGTGGATTCCTGACCCCAGGGATGACTCAGTGTCGCTAAGTCGTATTTATTTTATTGTTTTCTGCGGCGGACGGGGCTAATGCCGCTAGATTTACAGCCCCTTTTATCGGCCCACTGATCGGGGCGGTCAGTCGGGGGAGGCAGTGGGTAACTGCCCTTTTGTGCCCCCCGAAAGCCCAATGTATTTACAAATTGCTAAGCCCCAATTCATCACGGGATGTTTTATTCGAGGTTATAAAAACACCAACAGCAATGGATCAAAGGTAAATTTGATCATTTTCTGTGCGCAAAACTTCCGGGATACTTTTACTATAGGGAAGTAATTTTTTACTTGTATGTAAACAAGAGTTCTTCATTTTCTCATACTTTCGAAAAAAATGTATACATGGATAATTGCTGTCGTATAAACTGTACAAATGTAATCAAAAGTCAGTATTAAGTTACATTTTTCAGTGTTTTATAGTGAATCCCATAATGTTCTTGAACTGTAGCTGACTATCGATATAATTTCATCTGGGCAAATAAAACACAATTACATAATGTATGAAATAGTTTTCAATTAAGAAGAACAAAGCAATTCAGACTCAACTGTAAATGACTCCATTGTACTATTCAACAGTGGGCCTATTTACAACTCAAGATATTTGATCCTATTATGGTGCTTGCAAGTAGAGGGTCTACTTACTGGTCCCTTGAGCACTGTCCTCCTGTCCAGTAATAATGCATATCAAACTGACGCCACTGTTGGTCAGGTCTTACTTCGGAATTTCGTCACATCACTTTCTCTGGAAATATGGCAACGATCATGAATGTGATAAATTATTCATATTACTGGGAAACCAGCTTCGCTCTAATATTGCATTATTTTTAAGTGTTTCTAAAAAAATATATCTTTACACAATGATTTTAACTTAGCAGTAATATTGTTTTTCTCACTATAGGTATAACGCACAATCTGAACTTCTCCTATTAATGTTACAGGCCTACTTTAAAACAAACACTGTTTGAACGGAACCTTTTTTTCCTAAGATTTATGATGTTTTGTTTTTATATGATTTTTGCCAGGAGGGACTTGTTGGCGCTCCCAAGACTGAATCTGAGTATCACACAACACAACAGCCTTTTGAAGTGTCAATGTATACATTGATGTTATGCAATGTACATTTTTGAAGTTAATAAACTTTAACCAAAATCAGCTGATACCGTGGAAATATACCAAAAATTGTTACTTTTCCACATTCGGTTCAAATCTACTCCGATATAGTGTAAGAGTGAGCGAGTGAACGAAGCGAAAGAGCTCACAGTGGGGACAAGATAGAAACGAACAAGCTTTGTCTATAAAAGGAAAGTTTTGATTTTTTTATAATTTAACAAAGCAATAGCTCTATTCCTCAGGTATTTTTACATAATATGGGCACTTTATAAAATATACAAACCACTCTTTTTCAAAATCAAAAATCTTGTAAAAATCACCTTGCAACATGTGGTGTACCTCTTGTTCCAAGTACATTTAACTACTTTCCTGGTCAGACATACAAAAGCAATATCCTGCCATTTTATGATTCGGCTGTACGTGATTCCATTACCAAACCGGAGTCAAAATATCCAATAAATATTCTACATAAAATGTTGACCCCCTTAAGATTTGATAAGAAAAAATTGCATATCGCAACAAAACGTTAATATGTAAAAATGTTTTAATATGTAAAACGGCTGAAAATAGTAAACGGCTGATACATTTAATAAGAAAAAAATTATATCATTCTCATTTATATTCATCACAACACAAATGTAAACCAGGCAATATTTTCCCTCTCCCTCGAAATACAAAAGCAATCTTGACTCCATTTCTCGGTCGAATGGCTCTCCTGTCCTTATCCCTGGTTTGATTTGGATCATCTTGATTTGGAAATCCAGTTCGGCTTACATAAACATAAAATATCTATTTTTTGCTCGAACGTTGTTTGCTTTAGAATTATGGGTGGTAGCAATCGCTTTATTCAATCCTGATTTTACTTACATCTTCCAAACTTTGCGAAAATGTTGTTAAAGAAATACATTGTAAAAAAAGTTCATATTAAATATAAAGTAGGTACAGAACACATTTCTACCTGAATGTAATCTGTTCTTATACGTTTATCTTATTCTTTTTTATCTAATATGTTTTTACGTAATATGTCGGGTTTTGTGTTCTTTTTTAATACAATGAATTAAATCCTCTTTATATGTTTGGTTTCTTATAGTGTTGTGTTAATAGAACTTAAACATTATCGTATAAATACTGTTGTAAAACGAAAACTTCTTGTCTTTCGAGTAATAAAACAAAATTAAAAGCGATAAGATACAAACAAAACTTAACAAAAGTTTATTTAATGAAACACGATTCCGCCGGAGTCACAATACAGTCAGAACTTTCCATCCATGTAATCAATCTAGCGCTCTAACATAAGCTGTAATAGGGAACGCTTACATCTATGCGTATTGTAGTCTTTGTTAAGCTTCCCATTGTTCTGCTGTATCCTTTGTTTAGCATCACTCATACGGCGGGATTCTCTGCAATGGGAAACCCGTTTGGTTTATTAGCGTAAAAGCTGTAAAAGCAAAAGGCCGTAAAAGCCGTGATTTCAACTTTGGTGTTCGAATATTGGATTATAACTACTGTACTATAAAATATCTTGGAGTTCAATTAACCAATATTGTGGTTAGTTTTTTTATTGATTAGAATAGGTTAGATTAGAGCTTTTAGAATATATGAAGTTTATAGAAAACTGAATATAATAATTAATTTGGTGTATTAAATCAATATTTAATGTCTGTGATGGATCAAGTTAGAAAAACAGTACGAAGAGTAAAATCAAAATTTAATGAACGCCAGTCAATTTTTAACCACTCATAAAAATATTTAGTAGTCAATCGTTCTCTATTTGTAAAATTCTATTTTTTTTTTTCACAAACCCGAATCTTTCAAGTAAATAAAATAAACATAATATGAAAATTCCTTTTTTCTCTTGAACAATGTTAATGGACTTATGTCAATTGTTAAATTCAAACTTAAGATATTTATTTATTATGAAGACGTTTTTAACTAAATTGTAAGTTTATTCTTAACCTGATGCGTAGACTTCATCTAGGATAGTAGTTTAATCACATTTACTAGATTATTGACTTTTGATTGGATTCTGAATTTGTTAACATCGTGATATTAAATGATAAATGGCTAAATGGTACTAATCACCAGTACGACACAAGGCAAAGAGATGAATTGACTACTCCTTTTTCCAGGTTGAAATAATAAAACGTCTTCCAACACTACTCGATATATTTACACTTATACTGTAATTGTTTACAAGACGGTAAATATATATAAAAGATCTTATAATGGCGATCGATTTCGACCAGTTACACCGGTCATCATCAGTCCCAATCCCCATTGGAGCCAATCCATTGGGATTGGGCCTGATGATGACCGGTGTAACTGGTCGAAATCGATCGCCATTATAAGATCTTGTATATATATTTACCGTCTTGTAAACAATTACAGTATAAGTGTAAATATATCGAGTAGTGTTGGAAGACGTTTTATTATTTCAACCTGAATGTCAGTACCAGCTCGTATAATGCTAATCAAGAAGTTATTTACTCCTTTTTATCGATTGGCACTTTTTAAAGAATAGAACACAATATGCTGGGATTAACTACTGCAATAAAATACCTGACAATAAAAAGATAAGTTTTTTTCAAAATTTAAAAACAAAAACTATATTTAATGAATAAACCCCTTGATTCTTTCAAAGAACTATGAAGGCATTATAAAATACTCTATTTTAATTATTTGAAAAAAGGTTATAAATAGGCCTACGTAATTTTAATATGTGAGATGCTTTACACCATTCAATTTTATTCATGCAATACTGATGAATGAAGAATATTTTGATTTGATTTGATCATTAAAAAAGCCTGATCAAAAGATCTATAAGCCTGTTTTGCTACTTTAACTTAAATTACTTTTATTCAAAGCAATGAAGTATTTTATTCTTGTTTAATACTTTACCAAAAGTGTCAGCATAGCTGAAGTTCAAAATAGATTGTTTAATATTGCCCAAACAACTTCACCAAAAGTGTCAGCATAGCTGAAGTTCAAAATAGATTGTTTAATATTGCCCAAACAACTTCCTGATTTTATGGAGCTTTTAGCATCAAATAATAAACATATTTGAGCAAATCGGTAGACCCAAATGAAAGAATTTTTTGTTTCCATTCAATATCCCAAGAAATGGTCTCACCATAGATCATATTTTTGGGACAATGCGATTGACTTGCTAAACTTGACTTGCATTCAAATTACTTAAAGTAAATTTGTAGGGCAAATGTTTTGTTCCAAAACTTTACCTCAGTTTTCAAATTTTCATTGCGTAACCTACGTATTAGGAGCTTTAGGATATCTGTTAAGAGAAGAATCCTAGCATTAAAGTCCACATTAATTGCCGCGTCCGCACTGGGCGAACATTCGTGGCGAACTGTTTGGCGAACACAAAAATCAACAAACATTCTTACCGAATAATTAACAAGCCATATTATTTAAATTCTCAAAGGTTAGCAACGAACAAACAAATGTTCGGAAGAACTTTGTTCGGCAAACATGTTCGGCCAGTGTGGACGCGGCTTTAGCAATAATTTAATTTGTTGCAAACATAAGCCATACAGTTTGAGATGACAGAAGTACAAAATGTAACCCTGTACCTCAGTTGGCTACTATAGTGGTCAGGGGTGCAGATCGAGGTTTAATTAAACCATTACATTTTCATGGCGGACGAAATTAATTTTGGTCGCCATCGGACACTTACAGCAAAACAGTCTTTTCCATCTTAATATCAGCACTTACAGAACAGTAAAACTACAAGTGACTAAAAAATTATCTAATTACTGCAGCAATTTATTTTTATTATTGATAAATTTAGCACCCAACCAATCCAGTATTGTGATTATCAGCGATCACCCAAAACTTACCTTATTTAATGCTGTACATTAGCAGATGTTTAAAATATTCAACCCAATCCCAATGTTGTTGTAATGGAAAATTTTCAAATTTCAACGATGAATAGCATTTTTATTTTAAGTCGGATTATCATCCATATTTTTGCATTTCATCCATATCATCCATATTAAACAACTACAGACCGGTCCTTATCCAAAGACACTAAAAACTCCAAAATTGGATGGAATTGTCGAAAAAGTTCTCTTTAAAAAAAAACCCCTTGGCATATTAAATATCTACAGATAAGTTAATTTCATTTCATTACATAGTATTTATATCTATTTATATATCTGTGCTTTTACTAATAAAGAAAAACATAAGTTAAATTTGGTTTTCAAAGTACCTTTTAAACGTTATGTGATTGAATGGCCTAACAGAAAAGAAACATCACAATAGTATATTAGTTAATATTTTTTTCCTACGACTGTCCGTGAAAACAGTTGTTTACGCATTCAATACTCGTCGCAAAACAGGTGATTGCCGTATTCATTTTACTTTGCGCACGCTAGATTTACTTTGCGCACTCCAGTGTTTAAACATCAGAACACAAAACAATTTGCATTAGCCAGCAAAGAAACGTTGATTAGTCAGGAATTAAGTTGGCAACACTGGATATAAACATCTGATCTATTGTTGTCCATGTGGTCGTTTTCCATTGAATCAACATAAACATAACCTACAAACCAGCTACAGGTGAGCTACCGGCACGTAAGTTAGGTGCGCAATGATCAAACTATGACAGTGACTTTAGTGATTTAAGTGACTTATTCCCTGACGATCTTACTAAGACTGCTAAAACAGTGGCGTTAAATCTTCTGCATGAAAAATCCAATGAATTTTTAACTAAATGTAGGAAGTGCATAATACAGGCTATCATAAATATATATCACTATCTTGAGATAGGGACCTCACATAGTATTTATTTTAACATGAATATTAAACGTTTATACATATATAAGAAATATTTGGCAGTCGTAGGAAAAATTTAATATGCAACTCGTGCGAAAAGTGCCTTCACTGCACTCGAGAGAAATTATTCTGCACTCGCCTGCGGCTCGTGCATAAACATTTCTCTCGAGTGCAGCAAATCGGCACTTTCCGCACTTGTTGCATAAATAACTATATAGAAAAAAGTCAAAACACATGATTGATTATAGTTTTATGAATTATGTTGGAAAACTCAAAATTATTTAAACTAAGGCCATTTGCACCATTTCCAGTTTAAACTTAAGTTTAACCTAAAAATCAATTGAAATTCGACGTTTAGTCGTACACCTCCACCAGTTTTTAACTGTTTTCAACGAGATTCTATTTCATCAGGTTTACAATGTTTTCGTGCAAATGGACTTTTAAAACATATAATCCATATCTATAAAAGAGGAAGTATCTTATATATAATAAAAGAGTGCATTTAAGGGTCTAGAGAGATAACTACTGAACGGATGGAGGCCGTTTTGGTGTAAATGGATTTCTTATGTCTCATAGATTATAGGAAAAATATGGTATCCCTCGGAAAATGCCTTATAAAGTCAAGGAGACTATAGGCCAGGGCCAGGAGAGCCGCATCCCATAAGAGCAATGGTGTCACTTTCTGCGACATCCATGGATGTCGCCTACCGGCAAGTGTTGCCAATAAAACGGCAAACAACAATCGTTCTCGTTTGCGTTGGGAATTTTTTGTCTCAACAATTACTAAAATAAGGAATTTCAAAGCAAAATAGGGTAGAATTTATGGTTTTAAGGTAGGTTTACACGTGAGAGTTTTTCACTCTCAGAGAGTTTCGTACTCTCAGCAGGTACTCGCAGAGGTGTTTACACAACAAGCGAATTTTCCAAGATTGTTAATCCCAGACAGTTTTCTGCGAGTACTATCAACAGCTGTCTGAGATTTTTATGAGAGTAACTAACCACTCTCCGAGAGTGAAAAACTCTCACGTGTAAACTCACCCTTAGATTTACCTTGATTGATACTGTAATTTGTAATTTGGTCATTACCTAATGGTTTGTTATCAACTAATAATCCAAATTTAAAGAAGAGTAATATGGCGTCGTTACGATAAATATCGTACCCGTGGCAAGACTGCTTCATTCTCTTTCTTAATCAGCTGTGTAATGGTAAATATTATAACGTAACTTGACTTCCGTTTTAGTTTAGACGCTTCATATCCGGAACACAAAAAAAAAGCTATACGGCTGACCTTGGAAGAAGTTATGCTTCTTCCTTTACAGACCTTGTTATAAAGTCGCAAAATGAAAATTAGACCTTATTTAGACCAATCTAAGACGTGATTTTGTCGATTTGTTTACTGCTCCAGGTGATACATAACTTACATTGAAATTTGACACCACAACCAATGAATAACAAGCTGCTTTACAAAGTGTTTTTGTAAACAAAAAAGACAACTTTTCAATTCTATAATAATAATTGACAGATACAAATTAAATAAAGGACACTCAATGCTGCAATGGTTTTTAAACCAGTAAAATAAATATTTAACAGGTGATGCTTTAACAAAATGTTGGTTGCTATACTATAAAGAGAGTTTATTTCATATAGATGATTGAATTTATGGATTTAAACTTACGAGTTATTTAATCGTATTAATATTTGTTTACAAATATGTTTTTATAACTATTAATTAACTAATGATCTTTATGTTTTGAAATATATACACATAATCTTTTGATTGTAAAATTCTCCCCACCATATTTTAATCCATTTTTTTTTTTTTTTATTATAACTAAGTCATCCAATTTATTCTTATTTTTTATCCTTCTAAGGTCGTGTAATCTTATGATTTTACATGTTTAACAGTAGTTGTTTTATTGTTCCCCCTGATATAAACAATGGATTACAAAAAATGTGAAAATTCGGAACTATGAACTGGAAGGCATAACTCTTGAAATGTACAAGAATAAATAGGCCTACCAAGAATAAGAAAAGGAGATGGAAATAAAGTGGAAACAAAAGGCAAAGAATAAACATTTTGAATAGTGTTTTAGTGAAGGTAAAAAACCTACTGTACGATTGACTTGGTGCAAAAAAAAAAAATTGACTTGGTACGAAAGAGTGTTTAATTGTTGAATACACACTTAATCAAATTGGTAAATCCCGAGTGTTTAACAAATAAGATACAAATAATTTCAAATTCTGGCAAATAATGGACTCTGAGTCAGCGAAATTATACCAATAAGTTAATTGGCCATACAACTGGAATGGAATAAATGGAAATACGGTTAAAAAACCTTTAATCATTATCTTTTTTTAAGTCTCATAGGCCTACTATATTGTAAAACCATATAGTAAGTATTATAAACTATAATGATATACTAGCGATCGCCTCCTGATCGAAATTAGACCAAAAATTTAGTTGATATGGAGAAGCAGGTGTTGTATGGACCCAAGAAGTTTAAAAACATTTTATAACTGAAACATCTGTTCTTCCTGTTTTTTGCAGTTGTTTTTACAACAGTTGTTTCATGATCAATCAATTATCCTTCTCCCATAAGATTGACATTGAAACTTTCAAAGCCTGTAGGGCGTAGCCTCGGGGGCCAAAAGTCAAAATAGTAAGTCAAAATACCATCCTGCTCATCTTCCCTTTCAAACGGTTTGCGCGGGTGTCTTTTACGTTGCTCACAAGCTGAGAAAAAAGGAGAAAAAGAAACATGCTTGGCTATCAGATAACTAATTACATTTCTAAAGAAATAAAAAAATTTTTGTTTTAATATTTTGTTGTCTGTGTATTAATAAATTATGTGACCATTTTCAAACGTAAACATCAAATTCATGAATAATCATCATGAAAATGATCCGTCAATTTTGACGGGCTGTTTGCTAGTGTATATATATTTATATGTTTGTTGCCTATAGACTCCGAAACCGCTCAACCGATTGCAATGAAACTTTCAGGCATTATTAAGCATTATTCAAGGATGGTTTGTGTGAAGTTTAGTGCAAATCTGTCCAAAGGTCTCTGAGCCAGAGGGCATACAATGGTGCAGTGTCAGGTTTTAGAAATTTAGTGTTTACAAAATTAACTGCTGTAATTAAAAAATTTGAAAGTTTCATTCAAGCAGATGCTTATAATCATAGAAGTAACCAGGTGTGAGGTATAATGTTGATGTTTGTGTTGTCTTTAGGGCTCCGCCCTACGGAAGCTCACAATTACACTAAAAGCCTACAGGTGGTGAAATTTGACATGGACGATTCTCTTTGTTTATAGGTGCTCACTAAGAAACGGTTTTGCAAATATAGTTTTTTAAGCACTTTAGGGCTCTGCCCCACTGGACATCGAAATTACTTTAGGACCTCCGGAGCTGAAATTTGACATGGACGATTCTCTTTGCTCATAGATACTCACTAGGAAACGGGTTTTAAAATATAGTTGTTTAAGCTCTTTAGGGCTCTGCTCCACTGGACTTTAAAATTACTTTAGGGCCACCGGGGTTGAAATTTGATGGTCAATTCTTTTTGTTCATATCTACTCACTAGGAAACGGTTTTGCAAATATAATTTTTAAGCTCTTTAGTCCTCCGCCCCACTAGACTTTAAATTATTTTAGGGCCACCAGGGTTGAAATTTTACTTGGACGTGCCTCATAGGTGCTTTTGCATTTACAATTACAATTACAATCAATAAGATACAAGGCAAACTTTGACTATTCTGGGTTAAAATTTGCAAAATGCCTGTTTATCCTTTGGCCTTACAATAATATTAATATACTTGCCTTATATTCCATTGACTTTTTTGTTATATTTAAAAAAAAAAAAACTTAAAACTTTACTTACATTTTTTTGTTTTATTAAAATTGCTTTACTTATGTAAACAACTCAATTTGAGCGCAGCAACGCGCGCCGGGAAACTGCTAGTTAAACATATCATAAAACACGGAGATCATTGATGAATAAAAATAACATTTTTAATAAAAATAACATTGGGAACATTTTTAAGGACTATGACTCTACACGTTCAAACCAACATTTTGGGTATTCAGTTTCGTGCTCTTTGCTGCTTTAGTCTTTCAAGAGTCATTAAATCCCTTTGTGCTTAAGTAGCTTTAGGAAACCAAACTACTATGTTAATTAACATTTAATTGCAATACTCTTTATCAATGGCTAAACGAAACCCAACGAACTCAAATTCAATCAACTCTGTAAACCTTGTTGATCGTTTTTTTCTAAATTTAAAAGGAAGCAAAATTTTAAAATACAGTTTCAAATATTTTACAAATACAGTATACCAACCGTTAGAGAGCAGCCAAAATTCCGCTGATGTTTCAGCTATAGGAGGTCATTCAACACCGCCCCAACGCTGTCAGTCGGGGGCGGAAGTGTGGAAATTAATAAACTTTTGTGAACCCCTCCATAAATCATTGCTGCAGTTCGGACAGATGTACTTTTCGAAAATTAATTCTGAGTTTTGGAAAGGGAGAAATTGCTGTGGATGTTGAAAGTTCTCAAGATTTATTTAAGTTTGTTCAGAGCAGTGGATATAAATATCTTTATTACAAATTTGTCAGTGCTTTTGTCAATATGCTTTCTTTAAAATACATTTTTAGGTGGGGTAACTAATGTTTCAAAATGTTATTATTGGGCACTACACACCTTCAGGTTTATGGCGAAATTTTGTAGAGATGCGGCGAATTCTTCAGCCTTGTTACCTTAGTTTGCGTGTTTTGTAGACTATTAGTGCTTTTGTGTCCATGTAAATGTCCGTGTGTGTTTGTGTTTGCGTGTGTGTGTTTTTTTTCTTTCTTTTTTTAAATTTGTCTATATACTTTCAGGATTTTGCCTTTTACATGAAAATGTTGTATGCCTCAAATATTCCTTGATTTGTTAGCTTTATTAAAATTTTACAGATGTAACGTAAGACAAATAGTTTATTAATTATATGAAAAACAGGCAGTTGTCCATTTACGGTAAAGGGGACTAAAAACATACTCTGGCCGCTATGTTTTACATTATAAGTACGTGGTCTAGTTGTGTAAAGTGAACATTATCTTGAGGTTGAAATAGCGACGTATCGGAATGATCCAAAGTCCTTCTTTGGTGCAAATTTTCCCCTATAATGAAAACTTGTTCCCCGTGAACATTCCCCTATAAACTTCTTCCCCCTACAAACCGGAAACCGAGGCTCACATACTCCCCCCCATCCATAGTATTCTTAGAAAAATTTACTATAAACATAAAAAGTCCATGACAAATCGTTGAGTCTGTTGCGAAAGGGTTAGCCTATATATAAATACCAGACAATTATATAATTAACTAAATACGAAAAAAGGTTAAATAAAATGTATAGATGGCTGGGTTAAAATTTAAAAAGCCTAACCTCAAAATGGCGTAAAGAAATAGGCTTCTTTTTACAATGTTAAACAAAAACTTATCTGAGTTTCAAGCCTGAAATATATCTGTAGATAGAACAGCCAGAGGCAGAACAATAAATTCCGCAGCCGCGTAAGAATTAATGAGTCAAAGAACAATATAACCGATGACCACCCGCAGTCTTATTTACCAAAGCAGGCGTAATTATTTAACAAGGTCATTATTCAAGATTGAGTCCGCTTCCATGACATATTCTATCTGAGGGGCTTTTCTTCTTTGCGTTTTTCACTCTACTAATGAGATGAGAGATGGGTTACGGATTTAACAATACCTTCTCAAGCAACACAATAATTACTATTTGTTACCAAAATATTATTGTACACATTGTACAATATTCCAACTTGTTTGTTTACTGCATTGTTTAGTGCACTTGTTTCTGCCTGTTTCAATCTGAGGTTTGCTTTATTTAATGATGATTTTAAACCCAATTACAAAAATCCCTCTTCACGAGACTCAAACTTATATAAGCTCAGACAAAATGTTGCGTACAAATGATTTATTACTTACTAACACGATGCAATTTTCACAGCAACAATAAGCCTTGTGAAGTGATTATACAAAAGTTCGAGTACATTTAATTTTATTGTTATTTTATCCAGGCCGACACACCCTGGTAGTAGAACACCAGTTGGTCTATAATTTAAAGATATTTTATTCAACTTCGTAATGCCGTGTGTTAATTCACCATACGTTTCAAACCCTTCTAGAACAATCCAACATTTAGCGCTCTATAGCAATAAGACTAAATTTCGTCAAAACAGTACAGTAGAATGGGATGTCTTTGTCTATAGCCCCAATTTTAGAACAATCCAACTTCGCCGGTCTTATATTGATGCAAACTTACAACGTAGTCTGAGTTCTAGTGATAGCAAGGTCAGTAGAGGAAAAAGCATAACTGCTTCCAAGGTCTGCTGAATAGCTATTTTTGTGTTCCGGATGTGAAGCGTCTCAACTAAAACGGAAGTCAAGTTACGTTATAATATTTACCATTACACAGGTGATTGAAAAAAGAGAATGAATCAGTCTTGCACGGGCACGATATTTACCGTAAAGACACCATATTATTCTATTTTACATTCGGATCATTAGTTAATAACAAACCGTTTGGTAATGAGCAAATTAACAATTATCAATCAAGGTAAATATAAAACCATAAATTCTACCCTAGTTTGCTTTGAAATTCCTTATTTTATTAATAATTGAGACAAAAACTCTCCAACGCAAACGAGAACGATTGTTGTTTCCTACAGCGTTGGCAACTCTTGCAGGTATCAAAGAGTAAAATGATGTTTTTTTCAAACATTTTTTAACCAACAAAAACTCTGTGGCGACATCCACGGATGTCGCAGAGACTGACACCATTGCTCTTATGGGATGTAGTTCACCTGTAACTACAGTCACCTTGTAGTGATAGAACCTCCTAGAACAACTTGAGTTCACTGTCTACGCTAAGCAATCCTGTAACATCCACTGCAGTCTACGAAGTGTGGAGCCGCCTACAGGAATCCGACTTCACAAGTGTTATATTGATTTCCAAGGACATAAACCTGAGTGTAAGTCGCTCCCTTGACAATGAGCCACATGTGTTCGCTCCTCCCCATATTGCCATTGGGGAACGCCGTTCACGCTGGATTTATGATCACCGTTATTCCAAATATGTAAAAAGTTACATTTCACGTGTTTAAGTTTCGAGAACGACAAGAATTATTACAGACATGTTTCGATTACAGGGATATAGAAATGTCGACGAAAAATAATATAGAACTGTTGTAGGTGAAATTATAAATCCTATACTCTTATACGAGCAATGTTTGCTTGTTTGCTTGCTTGCACAATTATCTCAAAAACGGCTCCGACGATTTCCTTCAAATTTTGGAATATGGGGGTTTTGGCCACCAGAAATCGATTGGAGCTGGTCCCATAGCTGGGAAAAATCCGGTTTTCGCGCTAGAGCCCTTCAAAGATCCCATGTTATCCTTATGGAAATTTTTTAACTGAACAAAAATCAGCTGATAACTGTAGATAAAATAAACCAATGTGTTACATCTTTAACCTGTGGTTTTAGGAAAATCATACCAATGTGCAGCAAACCTTCCGCCTGGCGAGTGAGCGGAGCGAACGAGCTTTGTGTGAGAAACGAAAGTAATAATTTTACCGAGCTTAAGCTCGGTCCCCCTGGTACTAGGAGGTTTAATACAGCTAGTTTTACTTTCTCCCCCTATACCATAGTATATGGAGAAAGTATTGTTTTCGTCAAAATTTTCGAATTTGAGTTTTTGGTGGATTTATCCATTATGGTTCCCCCTGAGTCCAAAAAAAGTGATTTTCGGAGTGATGTCTGTGTGTGTGTATGTGTGTGTGTCTGGATGTATACAGAGCTAGAGAATGCCCCAATGGTCCGATTTTGGTGAAATTTGGTATGTAGGTCCAAACCCACGATAATTCCAGGCGTTTGTTTTCATTTTTTAGAATTTTTTATTTTTAAGAGTAGTTTACCCCCAAAAACCCTCAAAAAACGTGAAAAATCTAAATTTCTCAAAAACGGCTCTAACGATTTTTATTACAATTTTGTGGTTTATTAAGATTAAAATGCTGGATAAAATGACACCACCCGCATCTCTGAGAAAATGCGCGTTCAAAAGTTATACAGTAAAACGTGTTTAAAAAATCAATTTTTTGGATTTTCAAAATAGCTGTTATCCTGAAATAAATTTTACTAATCACCATTGAATAAAGCTTAAAAACTAAATAATTCAGTATTTTAAATTATTGATCTACGTCAAGTGGTTGCGGAGAAAATTCAATTTTTCGTTTAGTGGTAAACGCAGTACATTGTTAAAAAGCACAGACGCGTGTAGGGTCAAACTCGCGCTGCTCAGCTGGTAGCTATCTGACTGAGCCATCAAGACATTAATGTTTGAAGCTTTTAACACCTTTTTTATATTCTTGGGAGAAAGTATGTGTCAGTTAACTGATACCGTTTATTTAAAATACTGTAAAGAAATTGTCGGTTCATAAAAATGTGATTCCAATTATGTGAAGCAAAGATTTCCTTTAACAGAATTGTCTTTATCCAAAAAAGTTGTATTGAATTGGGGACATAAATTGCAATTACCTTTGTTTTTGTGTAAAATCTATTTTATTCTTTAAGGAATAGACTTATCAAGTTTACTTATAAGTTCCGTAACGTGGTTTTTATGCATAGAATAGGTGATTATAATGGCAGTAATATTAATTTTTTTCATAGCTATGCCTACATTCTTACCATTGACATAAACATAAAAACATAACATTCGTCATTTTGTTAAACATAAAAATGTTTTCCTGGTAGCAGTATTTTAACAGAAATCGGTAATAATTCGAAGTAAGGTAACAAAAATTTTGTTTAATGTATAAAGAAATTATAATCGGTTTTCTATATAGCTTTAAGATAATTTTTAATTTTGTAACTAATAAATTTTCATTACTTTCCAACATAACATTTAATACTCATGAAAGAGGTGTAAATGTTTCTAGTAAGTAACAACAAAGGACTTTCAATGAATTCATTAACTAACTAAGGGAATAAAATTGTGTCATTTACATAGAAGCTATCGTGTTGACAGTGAACATTTTAACTGAAAACCAGGAGACAGAGTAGGCCTAACTGACAACAGTCGTATGATGATAGCTGGTTTCAGCCTTTGTAATGTCAGTTTTATGATGCGTGCAGTTTTGGTTGCTTGTATACTGTCATTTTTTTACTTTATTTTACATAAACCTCGACACACATTACATTAGTTTCCAAGCATTGAAGATAGTAAAAGCTGAGTTAAAATTCATAACAAGGTAATTTTCTATTATTGTAAATTTTAGACCTCTTCAAAATTAAATTGTGAACAGTTCCACTAAGAGTAATTTGTATTTAGGCTACTATTTATTTTAATGGTTAAAGCAAATCAAAGTTGTTTACTTCGTGTGTGCAAAGATAACATATGAAATGTAAACTGAAAGTCCATGTTAAAACAAGAAAGTTAAACTCTAGGCCAAACAGTTTTAAACTTAATTTGGTTAATCATTTTTTGTTTTCCTTTTTATTTATTATTAGTTTTAAGATTATTCATTCAATACAATCAACTATATTATTCTTCTACACTAATTAGAAGTCAAAATACAGTACTGGACTTTTAATTTGTTTACTTTGCAAAAGTAAGTTCAAGCCAGACATATCTCAGAATAACACTCATAAATTGTGTCTTTTCATATAGGCTTTAATACGCCAAAATGTAATCTGGATAACTATGTCCACTAATTTGAATGTACTCAAAACTTCTTGCGATAAAATAACGTCAATTGCGTTAGTGTGAGAGAATCTTTTACACTTCTCCCCACAATCTCATTAGTGGAATGAAATATACCTAAAGAACAAAAAAAAACCCCAGAATTCAATATAGACGGGGGTGGACTCTGTTTTGAATAACGATCTTGTTGAATTACGCCTGCTTTCGTAATGAGATTGTAAGGGAAAAGTAAGGTGGGGTTAAACGGTTTGGCTCATTACCCTTAAAAAGTGTTTTAGTAGTACATGAAATGTTTTAATGTTTATGTAGACATCAAAGAAGCTTCAAACTCTCACTTGTTTACTAGTGTTCCGTTGAAAGGAGAGCTACAAGAAGACCCGAAAGGTTTGTTGTGACTATACAGCTGATTATATTTTGCTATTTTAGATTTTATATTTTTGCATTATTGTGACCATTCAATCCAAAATTGTGTTTAATTAAACGCTACCTTGAGACCTGAAAACCAATTTACAGTATAACAATCACTAAAGGGGCGTTAACAGAAAAATAACAGACATAAATGAATCTTAATGGATTATTTCCACTACTGCACGATAACCTAACTTTGGAATCGGCTTATGTTCCGATGACTCAAGGACATAATTTAAGAGCTTACATACAAGTACCCTTTGTTATGACTCTTATTGTTCTGCCATATCCATTGTTTGCCAGCTTACCATTTCTAATTACTAGCTATTGCAGCTATTGCTAAGGATTGTCAATGATAACTTAAGATACCGTGACGTTCCAAGATTACTTTAAATATTTACCATATCGACTAAATTTTGAAAAAGAACTTAATGAAACAATCATTTTAAATTATTCCGTGGACCTACATTTTATTAATGTATTCCAATTTCATCCTTCTCTTTTTTTAACGTAAACTATTGCTTTACATAATCGTTAAAGTCTCTACGTATAACTTGCTTTTGTCATACATTTAAGAGTTTTTTTTCTACAACTGTGTAGTTCAATAATAATAAACAATCAACTGTATGTGTATATTAAAAATAAAAAGGTTTTATTTCTTACATCAATAATAACCTGTACAAACTTGAATTAAATTACAAGCTGCATTGCATTAAGCTCTCGTAACCCTGAGCATCTTGGTAATTTACATTTTCATCGAGGCCTATCTCTTTTTAAATGTCATTTTCTCATGTGACTTGCACGTTAATTACCCAAAACATGATAGTATGTAAGTGTGTCACAAACTTCTTCTATTGTTATACAAAAAAAAAATAACGTCCATCTTTTGAATGCATGCTAAATGGGTACAGTGGTAAATGGGTACAAGCGTCAAATGGGTACAGCTTGGGGTGACAGGTGTTTAATGACCGTTTGACGAGGGTTTGATGCGAAGGCCATGAACAGAGGGAGTGGCAAATGGGTACACTACCTGCCTCGGCAGGGGCGGCGCGGCGGCAACGGTAGCGGCCGGCCTCGGCCGGGGAGACACGGACACGGCGGGGGCTTACCACACATTAGAATACAGTACTTATAGTGTTTATGTGACCTAATAATCTCTTAACATTAATATAATGTCATTTTGCGAGTTCTGCAAAATTTTGTTAAGTAGGCTACTGTAGTTATCTTCATACCACTTACTTTACAGTCTTCTTCCATTTACTTTATTCTAGTGATAAAAATTTTTTTTAAGAAGACGTATCTGACACGGTTTCCCACCCGCCCCGCTTGGTGAAACACTCCGGTTATCTCAACAGAGAGATACAGCGCTACACCACGGTCCGGATGGGATACACAGTGTAGAACTACCACGGAGTTCGTAACAAAGAAATATATAAATATTAATACTGTATATACGTGTTAGGGTTGTTATATTTTATTTCAAATCAAATCGTAGGTTGTATTTTAAAAGCACACCCTGTGTTAGGCCTACTTTCTCTCTCTTATTCAGACTAGCCGACCCTTTGTTTTTAGTTATTTGAAGCATTAAGGTCCAATGTCTTTTTATCTGACCATTAATTACCTAAATGAGAAGTATTTTTGTGTACTGTATTTTAAAACAACAGGAACTTTTTTTGTTTCATTACGTTGTAACGAACTATGTTGTGGCTTTAAAATGTTATGATAAAAACATAAAAATGAAATTGAAAGTAAATCGAGTCTTAGCGGTCAGGCGATGTTTCTTTGCCGTTAAAATTGAATATTTTGTATAGATTGAGTGGTTTGCTGGTATGCTTCTGCTTGAACCTTAGTTAAGCTGCGATGTTTTCAGGTGTAGCGCTCCCTTAAAAAAAAATATTTATTTAAGTTAAGATTAATGTTTTCATTAATGTGTTTCGTTAATGTAGTCTGAATTGTATATGGAGTGATTCACGATGAAAAGCAGTTTTTTCCTTCGTTAGAAACACTCTTAAATAGCCTTGGCATGATTGCTCTAGTATAATGTTCTTTAAGAAATGCTACAAATACTTATTAGTATACATCGTCCGCCAGTCTGAATCGGAGAAAGAGTATAGGCCTAATACAAGGTGTTTCTTTTAAAACACAACCCACGATTTGATTTGAAATCGAATATAAAACACTTCTTTGTTACGAATTCAGTGGTAGATGTTCTACACGGTGTATCCCAGCCGGACCGTGGTGTAGCGCTGTGTCTGTCTGTTGAGATAACCGGAGTATTTCACCATATTTCACCAGATACGTCTTCTTAAAAAAATTTACATTATATTATATTAATTTTAAGAGATTATTAGGTCACATAAACACTATAAGTACTGTATTCTAATGTGTGGTAAGCCCCCGCCGTGTCCGTGTCTCCCCGGCCGAGGCCGGCCGCTACCGCCGCCGCCACGCCGCCCCTGTCGAGGCAGGTAGTGTACCCATTTGCCACTCCCTCTGTTCATGGCCTTCGCATCAAACCCTCGTCAAACGGTCATTAAACACCTGTCACCCCAAGCTGTACCCATTTGACGCTTGTACCCATTTACCACTGTACCCATTTAGCACGACACCCCATCTTTTAGATAAATTCATTGTTCATCAAAAAATCAAATGAGATATAATTTTAATATTAGTTAAACAGTTTCACAGCATTACAACGGTTTTATCATCAATTATAAATCATACGTTTGTAAAATAGGCCTACTATTAGATTTTTTATGGAAATTTTTTTTATACGTACTTTATGTAACTTTTTTAAATTTCTGTTTAACGAATGTACTTATTTTACATATATTATCAGGGGCGAACCCAGGGGGGGGGATAAAGGGGATATATCCCCCCCCCGAAATGTTGGAGAATTAATAAAAAAATTAGTTCAAAAATAAAAATAATCTATGACAAATGGTTAAAATATTATTTTCATATGCCAGACATTTATAAACAGATATAAATGAAAACTTATATAAAAAATAATATGTGTTTTAATTGCACAATGCAAAGAGATAAAACAGTAATATTACATCCAAAACAGGTAATTTTAGTCTTTGAAATGAAATTAAGTATTTATTGCGCGTTGGCATTACTGACGGGTTCATACAAAGCTCACGTCGGCACTGTCTAGTTCTTGCAATTGGCACGAAGCGAGCTCTAATTCACTTGTACTGCTGCCACTCTTAACTTATTAGTTATTTAGTGGTTTTGCCTTTTATTTAGTCTAAACGTGTGTGTATCTTAGAGATAAAGATAAGTCATATATTTTAGGATTTTTAAGTAATTTATTTATTTCGGTCTTTCTTATAGACTGTGGACTATCATTTACTGCATTTCATTTGAATTTTGACAAATTGATTCTATTTTTTAAGAAGACACGATATATTTGCCTTGATATATGCACTTTTAAAATAATATAATACTTTTAAGTTACAATTGTACAATTTGTATTAGTTATTTATATTATCTTTAATATAAGGCGATTTTTCTGATTCTAGTCACGGTCGTACCGCTTCACCGGGATAGGTTTTGTAGGAAATCCATTATTATTACCTGGCGCCGCGACCGCGCTTTTCGAGCGGCGCCCCGCTCAAGTGCGTAATTATTTGAATTAAAATCGCTCTATCTCGCTTGTTTATGAACCAATTTTCACAGTTTTTACATCGTTGGATTTTAAATTAAATTTTCCAAAAAACACATAAGAACATAAATTTTTCTACCTTACGTAGTTTTTATGCAATTTAAGGTTAAAGATTTTAAACAGTCGCCATTTTGAAAATATGAAGGATAAAAACTTGATTATTTTTTCCAGCTATTTCTTTACTTAAACAAGCTGTGTACCGAATTTTAAATTATTACGTGAAGCTGTTCTTAAACTAAAAATTGTTCGTTAAAAAATACAAAATGGCGGCTATATGGGTAACTATGGAGTTTTGGAAATTTTAAATATGATATTTTAGCTTGTGTTTGGTGTAGGAATAATATCTGAAAAGGTCGGTAGAGAGTTCAGAGACACATTGTAAATAAATCGTGTATTTCCTTCTTGATGAGTAATGTTTGGTTTTTTTTTAACTTTAGACTATAACTTCTTACTGTACTTCGCCTGAATGTTATTTATTTCCCATCTTAATATAAATTCAATACATTTTTTTCAAGTTTAAATAATAGTCTGATATTTTTATTTAATATTCGAAACCCATTAGTTTCACTCCAAATTCTGACGCAGTAGAAGTCTGCATAAAGTTAAATTTTAACTTATGAAATTCACTAAAACTAACCATTTAGCTTCAAAAATTCCAATATTTTTCGGGGGAGGCCCCCGGACCCGCCGTACGCTTCGGCAAAAAATATCCCCCCCCCACCCGAAATTGTATTCTGGGTTCGCACCTGTGTATTATATAATAAAGCTCAATTAATTTTAGGTATTTTGGATCACAAATCATTTATGGTAAACAATTATATAATTAAGGTGTAGGTAGACCTATTCCATAAATATTTTACCACAAACATTGGAATTGAGAAAGATTCCTTAGATTTTGGTTACATTAAAATATTTTTACTAAAGAGACCTTGTATTTGAAAGTGGGTAAAGTTTTCATTTAAATTTTCAGAAAACCAAATTCATGGCCTTTGGTTTTGTATATTCTATATTCACGCAATGATTTTAAGCTTGTTCCTTGGCTCTAATTTTGTGAAATATCTTATTAATTTGTCAGTTTATGACCAATATGTTTAGGTATCGAAGTATAATCAAATTTATATAACAATCTTATAATATAAAACAAGAATTTTTTGTAAAATAAAAAACTTTTTTCTAGCATTTTTTTATTTTTTATGGGGTTTTTGTCTACAATGAACTGATTGGAGCTGGTCCTATGACTGGAAAATCCGGTTTCGGTCCCTTATTAAAGTGTCTATATTATTCTTATGGACGTTTGTTGTAGCTACACTAAATTAACCGAAATCATCTGATAACTGTAGGAAAAACCAACGTGTTGCGTTTTCACCCTGCGCGTTCATTACATTTATACAAATACCCGCCGGACAAGCGAGTGAGCGGAGCGAACGACCGCGGCTTACAAGTTTTACAAGTTTTGCAGTTTACCAAGCAAATGTCCGGATCCCTAGTACTAAATATCTCTATTAAAACTGTTATGTTTTATTTTTTAATTAAAATTGCAAGAATTTAATAAATTAAATTATTTAAAATTATATAATTAATTATGTTAGGGTTATGTTTAAGTATATATTTTGAGTTAAATGTTTCTTTAACATAAAAAAGTTGCAGTTCGATACAAAGTGTTACAGCTGTCTGTACAACGGTTTGTTGGGTTAATTAAACCATTACACTTTCATGTCGGACAGAAACTAATTTCAGCCACTTATTGGTCCCCACTAGAGCCTTTCCTGCGCAATATTACAGGGATACAGAACGTCTCTGCAACTGCTTTTGAAACGAAACAGCTTTTTGGCCAAAACAGTTGTAGTAAAGTACATAGTATTTTTTACAGCTTTTTACTTATACAAATTAGTGGAACCGTGATAACATTTCGAGATTTGTCTACCCAGACATTAAAACACGGTTGTTCAAAACAAAGTATAGAATTGTATCTGTGGACACAATAACTTATATTTTACAACATAAACCACATATAGGCTAGTGTTGTGTTTCACTATAACACAACATTAAAATTACTTTCATTATCCCATAAGTTATTAACCCTAAAAGTGCAATAACTTTGATCTGATCGATCTTTCTCATAAAATTTATTCATTGTCACTATGATATGATTTTTCTTTTTCTATGTTTTTTTTTCTTGTACAGATAAATAGGCTGTTTGACGACGGTGCTATCATAATTTCTTACTTCTGGTCACACCTTTGAAGTTCACCTTTGGTAGCCATTGCTTCACTGGCCGCTGAACGGCCTATACCAATCACTAGTACAAACATTGGGACACAAAATTTAGGATGGTGCCTTCATCGTAACCATTGACATGGCCCGACTGACCATTTTAAGGAAGCTTATATAAATACAGGTGGAGTAAAATTTAATGAATATTATTTATAACAAGCTATATAAGGTCCTATAGAAGTTCAGATAAATGAAAGAGTGCTTGCAAAAAAGATGGTCCCAAATCAATAATTTTGTTAAGCAGCTACCCTCGATCATGTTTTTTTCTACTTTATAATTTTAATTAGCAAATTTTCCTATGGGGAATACGCTATTACAATAGCAGTCAAGGTAAAAACTAAGCACAGGACCATTATAGCCTAGTTTTTCATTTAGTGATCCCTAGAAGCCAAAAACGCCGTTTGTTCAAATTTATATTTATGAAAAAAGGCTTAGTCATGGGGTTAAACCTTTCAAGTCTGTTAGCTCATATATACATATACCCGGTGAACAACTTAACTGTGCCACCATTGGCATATCCTAAACTAAGAGATTTAGAGAAAACTTTAAATGGGGAACATTACCTATTTTTTGAAGGCGATAAAAAATATTAATTCCATTTTCTTCGAAATCGCCGCCATTTTCCAATATGGCGGCCAACTTTAAAATTTCTTATGGAACACCCTATATTTTATGGTTTTTCTGAAATGTACATGTAATTTTAAGACATTTTTATTCTTTGACATTTTTCTCTAAACCTAACGGTTAGGGAGCTACAGGCAATTAAAGTTCATTTTTAGTTCCATAAGAATAACATGGGTCAAACTCTATCTGCTCATATCTCCGAGACCATTAAGTAAAATAAAAAATACTCAAGAATAAAAATGTCTTAAACTGTTCTTTAATGTTATTTTTTTCATAATAACACCATTTTTCTACAAATTTTATTTTTTGGCCGCCATATTGGAAATAAGTTAATTTATGCGTAAATGATAATTTTTATGTGTGAAATGTTATTTAAACATAATTTTAAGACATTTTTATTCTTGAGTATTTTTTATTTTACTGAATGGTTTCGGAAATATGGACAGATAAAGTTTGCCCCATGTTATTCTTAAAAATAGCAGTTGTTCTAGCTGTTTACAAAGTACTGGGAAACACACCCTTAGCAAGACACAAATTAATTAGCCAAGTTAGAGGACTAACAATTAAGGCAATTTCAGCTTTTAGTATATGGCTAGAGACACCATTTATATCTTGGCTCCTAGAATCTTTTAAACTCTTAACAGCAAAATGTCACTATCATTTAACTATTTACAAGGTGTGAGTCAGAGATTTAGTTGTAAAACTCACCCTCATCGGAAGTCAGCCAATGTTCGGTTAGACACAACAGGTCACACTTAATCTCATCCACAAGAACCGACACCAGATCAATGTTAGTCCTTAGGCACTGCACGTTTAAAGTCATGATTCTCACAAGTCCAAATTCATCTGTCACAGTCTTTTCCATAGGCCTATATGAGCCTAAGATAACATCCGAGTGAGTTAGGTCTGAGGTTTTCACAGAGTTGTACACGACCCTGCCTAAAAAAGGTTTGTTATGGCCACTAGGATTCCTTTTCCCAGGAATCCTAGTGGCCATAAAATTAATTGTAATGATTGTGAATAGTTTTACATCGTCCAAATTGGAAGACCCTCCAAAAAACGATATGCTGAACATTATTATCCAAGCAATAAAATCGCATAATAGGACAACCCAAAAAATCGATCTTTGCCAAACACATCGTACGATCTGATGACTAATATAAAACGGTAAATGAAAACTTCACCATCTTAGATTTAGAAAATAAAGGCAACAGAATGAATATATAAGAAGAGTTTCATACTCATCAAGGTTACAAAAGAAACCAAAATGACATTTTAAATGCAATGCAAGTGTTTTGGGGGTAAATATTTTAAGTGGTTTTTATAGTACTACGTAAAATTAGTGCGTTGATCCATGTTAATCTAAATCATATGAGAGCTAAGTCACTGTCCCAAATTGGATCGTTCGTCGTTCGTAAACATTGAAGTGACGAAGTGACAAAATTTCGAAAAAAAAACTTCAAGCAGATTTGCAGTTGGTTTATTCTTAGGAATTATTACTAAGAACTAAATAAAAACTGTGTATTTATCAGTTTCAGTTTTTTGTGATTAGGATTAGCAGAAGTAATCCATTTTATTTTTAGTTTCTTAGCTGGGTAAAATATTCTGTTGTCTTGACAATTGGTGAACTGTGTCATCTAAGTTGGTTATATTACCGTTTTTAGGTTATAAAATAATATTTACTGATAAACGAGTGACAGAGCTTAATTTCGAATGTTTTAAGATACTAGATAATTGAAATGGCCAAAACCAAGGAGTCTTATTTGTCAGGTATGTTTTAATTGGTATAAACATAATCTAACCTAAAACTATTTCGTAAGTCGGCCTACCTGGCCTATTATAGGCCTAATTGTGCCAGCTAAGGTTAGTAGAGGTCTAGGGATTTATATTTCCTTTTACATATCTTGAGAAAAAAACTCTATAGTTAATCAAAGGCCCAGCTTTATTTAGCCTGAGCCCACGATAAATGACAACTGCCTACAGGCTAGCCTATACGATCTTAGCCATTCAGAGATTCTCAGAACACCTAACAGAAAAAATATGGCCTAACCTAAACGTAACAAAACTGGCAATAAGTTTTAGATCAACAATAGATTTTGAAAGTCTTTAAATCATGATTTTTAAACAATGACACCATGAATCACATGCCTGTGATGTCACTGCTAGAGTTAGGCCTACATTTATAAAACAATATGGCTGCCGTCCTATCCTCAATAGGAGTATTGACTGATCCTTATATTTTTTAGTAGAATTGCGCTACAGTATGCCTATTCCAATCCTATAAACATTTCTTATCATTTTGCAAAGTACTCGTGATAAGTTATGTAAAAACTAGGCCCAACTCAAGTAAAATTTAATGATTTCATGTATTCCAGTAAAGTATATTTCTGTAGTATTCTTCTGAATGTATTACCGACCAATAAATTATGTAAACTAACTTAGGCCTATATTAAACTTGTAGCCACGAGCTTCTAGGGACAGAACAGGCTGTGAGCCATGATGTCACTTCATTCGACCGAATAGTTACGATGTTGGCCAGAAACCCCCGATAGTTCGAGATTCGTCAATAATGTGACATCTTTGAATTCTCAAAAAGAATATTGGGCTACATTCATAATTTACCCATTTCTAAAAACAATGCCTTACCAGTATCTTTTAAAGTTATTTTCTCTACAAATGAAATTTCTTTTAAAATGAGACCCATAGGTTTATTAGCGAATTTCCCTAAAGGGAATACGCTATTACAGTAGTAGACATGGTAAGACCTAAGCCCAGGACCACTTTACTTTTTCATTTTGAGGTTCCCAGAAGCCAAAAACACCGTTCGTTCATTTTCATTATATGTAGGCTATAGGCCTATATAACTATGTGTCCGACGGATACTGTCCGTGGTACTGATAAATTTTGAAGGGGACCTTCGATTTTGATAAAATTTGGTATGACGGTGTAAGACCAGGTCTATTTTCATGAGTTCCCGAACCAGCATTGTTGGGTTATGGGAACAGGGTTTAATGGGGTTTCAAAGGGGTGAAAAATGGGTTTTTGGCATTTTTGTACTTCAATTTTCAAAACTGAATTAGAATTTTAACTAAAACCATTAAAAGAGCTTAAAAAACAAACAAGTTACAGTAGTAGCCTATTTTGCATTTTTAACTTAGGCTAGCTTAACAGATTCCGGAAAAAAAGCTAAAAACAGTTTCCGATGTTAATCTTATGGGAAATCAATATAACCAAGTATCTCATTTATTTATTGACATAACTTGATAAAATTTGGTTTGTACATTCACTGGGTAGGATTTAACTGATATTTGCTTACAACACCCATGTGGCGGCAAACCTACATACTCACCCCCATGGGGTTTATGGGGAATATTAAAAAGTGCCCAATATTGATACAATTTGATTATTACCTTACACAACCATTACTTTTCCGAACAAAAAACATTTCCATTAAACAACATCCCATGGCAATAAACCTACATAGGCCTACTCTTTCCTATAGTGTCTATAGGGAATCTCATTTTATAAGTTATTTAAATATTTAAAAATATCTTAAATACATATAGCCTACCGTACCTAACAAAATTCATGAAAATGATTGCTCCAGATTTTTTCTCTTCACATTAGCTATATACCTTACATTATCTCTCACATCACTATCAGTTCCACAGGTCCATATAGGGTCAAGTGGGGTAAGTGGACGCCCGGGGCAAGTGGACTCCCAGCTAATAAAAAATTGGTTTATTATTTAAAAAAATTCAAAACTTAGACAAAGGTATTTCAAACTATGCTCTTTCAAATTATAATCACTAAAAAATTGTCTGGTTATTATTACTGTGTGTTTTGATGAGTTTAAAAACATCTTACGTTTCTACTCTAAACGCAAGTGCCGCTCGGAAAATTTAAAAAATTACCAAAAATTCAAATATTAAGATAATTATTTGAAAAGAATCAGGAATCAAGAATCAAGAATCATTTATTAATCCAAAAGACATAATACATGTATTGGTGCGTCAACAGTTTCAACATGTTCTGAAAGATACATTGAGTCATTTCATTAAATTGTCTAAATATAGTCTACTAGGCCTACGAGAGAAAATTATATAAAGAAGGTAGGCAGTGGGCGGTGAGGACATAATTGGATCATATCAAGTAAAAATAAATAAATAAAATCACATAAAATTGAGAAAAAAAAACACACACACAGCAAACAGAACAAAAATCAGTACAAATGCAAACTCTACTTACATTAAGATGTCCTTTGAAGGGGTATCTAAAAACTCCCTGAGGTCATAGAAGGGGTGATCAAGCAACCACTGCAATATTTTTCTTTTAAAGGTTTTAAAAGGCTGCTGCTTGATTTCCATTGGCAACTTATTTAAACATTTTAATCCCAACATTCTATAATTTGACTTTGACTTTTCTAATCTTACAAAGGGTACATCAATTTTTCCTCTATTTCTAGTGTCAAAATTATGAAAGTCGCCTCTAACACAGTGAGAGTTGTAATTCTTAAAACTAGTTAACAGGATATTAAATATATATAAATTAACAACAGTTAAAATCTTAAGGTTAATAAAAAGTGGGCGGCAGTGGTCTTGGGTATTTGCTTTTGCCATGATTCTGATGACCTTTTTTTGAATTATAAGTACATCTTTTATGTGAGAGCCATTGCCCCAGAAAATTATTCCATAGCTGAGAGCAGATTGAAACAGAGCAAAGTAAGCAGTCTTAATGTAATTAACAGGGATTGCATCACTAAGTCTACGGAACAAAAAAGTTAATCTGCTAAGTTTGGTACATAATTGCTGAATGTGATGATACCAGGTGAGTTGTTGGTCCATGAAGACTCCCAAGAATTTGACTGCATTTACTGGGTTAGTACTATATTTAAATTGGTGATCTGACTAATTTTTTAAAGAGGAATTCAAAAATAATATTTTTATTGCCCTACAAAGTCATTTTGGAGGACTTGGAGGGGGGGCGTACACTTACCCATTGTCACATCGCTGTTGGGGCAAGTGTACTTTTACCAATGGGGCAAGTGTACACCCCCAAAATTGACTTTTTAGGGCAATAAAAACATTACGGTATTTTTTAATTTCCTTTTAAAAAATGAGTCAGATGACCAATTAATTTTAAAATAATTATCTTAATATAGGCCCTATTTGAATTTTTAGTAATTTTTTTACTTTTTAAGCGGCACTTAGGTTTAAAGTTACTTCACCAAGTGGAGGTTTCCAAGAAACTTCCAAACTATTGTATTTTCAAGATATTTTGATGGACAAAAAAACAAAATAAAGCTCATTTTCTGCTCTTTAAGACCTATTAATTGTCAATTCACTGAAATAGTGTTATCTTTAAGTTGTCATTTACTTTACAATTTCTTAAAAAACTGAGTTTTCCATTTTACCGTGCGGAGGTTCACGAAAAAGTTCATAACTCCTGGACCGTTTGAGATATTTTGATAGATAAAAAATCAAAAGAAAGCTTATTTTCTCCTCTACAATCCACTTGCCCCAACATCAACATATATGCAATGCAAAGCCACATTAAGGGGGGGGGTGTACACTTACCCCAGATTGAAAGGCAAGTGTACGCCCCAAACATCACTTTACAAAAAAAATTCTAAAAAATACAAAATCAACATTTTTAACAAAATAAAAATAATACATATACAAAACATTCCAAAGAATAATCATACAAAATTTTATGTTTATATCACTGACATGTATTTTTTAATCTGCAGTCAAAGTGGTACTATGTGATTTGGGGGGTCCACTTACCCCACTTGACCCTAAGTAAATTGTAACATTTTGGGACTTATATTTAAATAAGTCAGTTAGTCCACCAAAATGGTCTAAACACAACGAACTAACTCTCAGTTTAGAGTCAGTGAGAAGTAGTGAGATAAAATAACTCATGTCAAACCATAGAGGGTTTCTAGCCATAATCGTACCTATTAGGCCCAATGAAGTGATGTCATGGGTCGCAGAATGTGCTGTCCTTAGACACTTGTGAAGCCTGTGGAATAAGCTATGTGAGATAAATAATAATGAATTCATATATCAGCTGATTTAAGTGAATTGTTTTTATGTTAGCCTATTCATTTAAGTTAACTTACATAGCCTATTGGTTTTTTTTAATTTATTTATTTAGGCTATTTATTTTTTTTACTATGCTAGTGTTGCCACATAAGTTGATGAATGACCAAAAACAGCTGTGATGGGAGAGGGGGAGGGGGCACTTTTCCAAACACCTCGAGCTTACGTTAACACATGCTAATTTTCATAGAACAGCTGAAAATCGAATAAATTTTAACTGAATAGTAGTGCAAATTCATTCATCGAGTTACGTGGTGAGGCTTACAACTGTGAGGTTTTTGGTCAGTCAAATAAAAGATTGATGTTTGAATTCAATTCACATGCATTTGCCAATCGTGATGCACTTTTTTGTTTAAGTGAGTTGCAAAACTCACATCTGGCGTTAAGTAGACAGGGACGGTCACACCTTGGTAGGGAACTTCTTTGTGTTGTGAAATGGTAGACGAAGGAATATCATTAATGTTCATTTGAATTTTGGCTACGTATCAAGAAGTGGTAAACTTAGTGATAATGAGCTAGAGAAATCAAAATGGTGGGAAATTTCAGGACAATTGGTTACAACCAAAAGTTCCATTATGAGTGACTAGAGGAGAAAAATGTTCAAACTCCACAAATTTATATTTTAAAGTTCGTCTGTTTATAGCATATTGTGTTATCTTTGCAACTAGCCTAATGTGATTTTCATGGTGTAGAAAATTAGGCGGGAACAAGGAATCTAAAATAAATAACAAGAAGGTAGGGGTCAAGACACGCAACGACCTCTATGCATCAGGCGTTCTTTTGCACCAATAACATCACCATTCACTAATACTGGCAATGATAAGGATGATGTCATAGGTGCAAAATAACACCTGGTGCATAGAGAGCGTTGCATGTCTTGACCCCTACCTTCTCTTTATTTATTTTAGATTCCTTGAGCGGGAGGATGTAGAATAAGCTGTGAGATAAAAAATGTAAAATTTTTATGTCAGCTGATTTAATTGTTTTTTTATTATATTATTGTTTTTATTCTGTGAACTAATTGCAATGAATACAAAAGAAAGTTGATAAAGTTTGGAAAATTGACTTGAGAACTTAATCTAAACATCAAACATTGGAATACAGATGACAATTCTCACAGTTTTAATAGAATCGTTCAGAACAATACTTGAAATTTGGGAAATAATTTTGGTCGAGAGTCTGAGTTGTTTGCAAAAGGACACAAATGATTTTGGTATGGTTCCTCTTGCTCCAATTAGTATTCTGTCATACTTCTCTTTATAATATTGTATGGTTGGGTTATAAATTTTTTGTTTTTCGTTTTGCACATCTTACGTTTTGATGTTAGTCAGTTTACTTTTTGACTTCTTTGCAGATGGTCACCAGCAAAAATTCTCACATTTTGAACTGAAACAAATTTGTAAAGTAAACCAATTTGATAATAGCGGGATACCATGACAATATTAATCATTTGTAAAGTATAGTAAATTTTTGTGAATATATGATTAATCAAATATGCTTATTTCCATAAGAACAACATACAGTAAGAAATTTGAAAGCCTGTAGGTCAAAGCCCTAACAATAAACAGATTTATTGAGTTAAAATAACGATTCTCCTTTAAAAAAAGCTCTCCAATGATACAGAATAAGTGAGATAAATATTTGTTTAAAGGGGCGTTCTTAACGACGCAATAAACTACTGAATATGTTTAACCTTCCGAGCGTTCAATATAGCACCCCTGGAGCGTTACGCATTTTTTTAAGGTTTTGTATACTTTCAAATAAAAATTAGTAAAAATATATTTTATGACCCAGCACTATAAATGTATATATTATATGAAAGTAGATAGAATGGACTATCTAAAAATACAAAAATTATCACCATTACTTATTGTTACCAAAACTAAACTATAGGTTAAAAATAAAAAAATTACAAAAAAAATATTTTATGTAACTTTGTTCTTTCCAAAAATAATTATTATAGAAACACATAATCAAAATTCCAAGATATAGGCCTACATTTTGTTTGGAATTTTATGCAGTTCAAGAAAATATATAATTAATATAGGCTAGAAGCATTTGAAAAAAATGTATATGTTTAATAAAACTAAATATGTCCTATGGTACTTACCCTAATCCCATGAGAACACATGTAAAATCAAGCTAGGAATATTATACTAATTCCTACTCATATTTATGGTTATAAACTAGATAAAACATATTAATTTATTCCAATAATGTAAATTAACAGTATTAGTAACACTTTTAATAATTTATAGCCTTAAAACAATTCTAAAAAAATTTATTTCATTGTTTACAAAGTTAACAGATGGTAACAGTTTTTTCCCAGATGTTTCATTGCATATTACAAACAACTAATCGTTTGAAATGGGTGTTTTTGGATAGCTTAGAACCTCCCGGTAACGGCGGTAGCGTTCACGAGTCCGTTTTTGTCATTCATTATAAAGTTACGTTGCATTTTCGAAGAGTCGAAAAATCGACTCAAACGCTCGGAGATCGAAAAGCTGGGCCGAAAAATCGATGAATAATGCTCGGAGGGTTAATATCTCTCCTTGTCTCTTGCACTAGGCCTATGTTTACGTACCGCTGGCGCTATCTCTATTTGGAGTACCGTACAGAAGTTTCGGTTTACAGCGCAACCAGCAATAAATTTGTTTGCCACTTTTAATATGGGAAGTTACCCTCTCTTTCTTTTGTATGCATTGCTAATTGTGATGATTTTTTAATGTTGAATCAAATGCTTGATGTTTGTAACTGTTCGTTTTTTTTTTTTTTTTTCTTCTTACCCGTAATTCACCTTAATTTGCCAATTGAGTTGCTTTATATGTTTACGTGAGTTGCAAAACTCACAACAGCCTAATCATTGATTGCTCTGAAACCATTCTAATCATGACTTGGTAAAATCATCAACGTTTTAAATTACAGCTATTTTATTAGTACCGGTACTTACCACATTTTGTTGAAGTAAATTTGAAACTATAACATACAGGTAGGCCTATCAAATTTTTGAATCTATACTTAATATTCTAAGTGATTTTTTTTTTTTTTTTTTTTTCTTAGAGAACTCTGTGCAAATTTTTAACTGGTATTTTTAAGTTTTTAGTGTTGTTGGATAGGGCTTGGTCTGTAGTTGTTTCCACCAAAAATTAATGAAAATTAGACTTAACATATGAGCCATAATCACAAATTAAATTTGGAATTTTTCCATTAGAATAACATTGGGATTGGGTTGAGCATTTTAAACATCTGTTCAGAGTCATCTTCACCTTTGGGCTGTTAGCCCATTGTTGCGCATTCGGCAATGTTAACCATACGGATTTTAATGCAAAACATGGTATTTTATTCCCCTGTTTCCGACACCGTTTTTCAACCAATTTTCTTTAAACTTGGTAAGTGTTTAGTTGAATAGTTGTATTAGGCTCCTCATACCTCAAAATTTTGAAAATTTAACAAATATTACTCTCTGTGAAGTTGCAAAGTAAATCGATTTTCCTTTGTAATATTTGTTAAATTTTCAAAATTTTGAGGTAGGAGGGGCCTAATATAACTATTCAACTAAACACTTACCAAGTCTTAAGAAAATCGGTTGAAAAACGGCGTCCGAAACAGGGGAATAAAATACCATGTTTTGCATTAAAAGCCGTATGGTTAACATTGCTGACTGCGCAACAATGGGCTACTGGCCCAAAGGTGAAGATGACTCTTAATGTACAGCTGTACATTAAGTTACATTTAATGTACATTAACATGTAGTTATTGTACACGTTTGTACACGTTGTTTTAAGTACATTAACATGTAGTTTTTTGTGATTACTGATACTTACAATATTGGATTGGTCGGATGTCGTTGATTTAGAGTTAAATAACTTTAGTACTGTATCAAAATATATTGCTCGATTTCGAGCAAGAAGTAGGCCTAGGCTAGTTGAAATAATACTATTTAGCCTAAGAAAAAACAAATCTGCAGTTTTGTTTTTACAGTAGGTCAAATCTAAAAAGTATATTTTTCAGATGATTCAAGCGAAGACGATGAGGCTGAAGACTTTCAGGGTGATTTTGAACTTTTCACTCCAAACAATCAAGCCAGTTTTAGTGACTACGACTCAAACAGAGCCAGCCTGAGCGACTTTGACAGTAATCGTTTAAGCTTTAGTGAACATGAAAATAATCCTTTAAGTGACACAGAAAGCAACAAAGATTACTCCGAAAATAATGACAACAATCAAATCCATTCAGAATCCAACAGGTAAATCATGCCAAACAATTAACTTTTAAAAATTTATTTCTTAAAATTGTTAGCTTAACTTATCTTGATAGTATCGATCAGTTGTTAGACTAGAAATGTTGTCAGAAAGTGTCACCAGTTTCACACAAAGTAAGGTTGAAAGGTTGGTAACAAGCTTTGCAGATGAACCTCTTCAATGCTGCAATTTAAAATGAAGACCTTTTATTGCTATTTTTTTTTAATGGTGCCCTTGTTGTTTATAGTGAGGAAGAAAGTAAATCTTATTATCAAGAAACATCACCGCAGTACCAGACACAGAAAGTTACGTTTTATAAGTATGGAGAACCGGACATGGTTATACACAAGCCGGCATCAACGAAGTATAAGCATGGATCGAAGAGACCCGCAGAGACTAACCATCACGACAATGACCATGAGAGCAAGAGGTCCAAGTTTGATGATCTCGCCAAGCCTGTGCAAGTGCAAAGCCAAGGCTACGACAAAGCTAAAGCCATGATGGTAAGAGTTTGAAAAAATAGAGCCCAAGTTTTGACTAGTTTGTGATCAGTCCAAGAAAATGTGTGATTTGCTGTCCTGTTGAGGCAATAACATTTGTATCATGATCTTCGTCTGTTGATTTGTATGATTTTTTTTATAATTAAAATAGGGTGTCTCGCTAGCTTATCGGTTAGCGTCTTAAACTTTGGTTCAAGAGGTCACGGGTTCGATTCCCGGCATGCCCACAGACTTTCACACTAGCAAAAATCCCCTCCACACTAGCAAAAATGCCTCTGGCATTTAGGTTGGTGCCTAAAAAAATGTTTTTTAAATCAAAACAAAAAAATTAGTATTGTGTTTGTTTTCACCTACCTATTTCTGCTAAAGATCTGATTAGACGTCAATGTATTTCCTTAATTTACGTTTGAGAGGAATGGAAGGTCCTAATTTTCCTGGATGATTTGTAGACTGTATAAATACTTTTTGGTATGGTATTTCACCAAAAGCAGAGATTGTTTGAAAGGACTTTTTTCCTTTATTCTTCTTTTATTATAAATTAATTGGAAACGGAATTGTACTTTTTGTTCAAAATCTCACTCTATTTATATTAAATTTTGTTTGCCAGTAAAAGATCATTTTGAACAAGTTTCATGGTATCACATCAAATAGTTTGGTAGTATGTGTTTGTTATAAGGTTGCCATTAGTTTTTGTAGGTAATTTTAGGTGGGATTTTAAAAAATACATAAATTGGCAGAAAAGTATTTAATGATCACTGTGTGAAATTACATAGCCTAACTATGTTTTGAATGGTTTAGGAGTTCTAATTCCTAAAAAGCAGCCATCTTCACGATGTTCATGCATTGGCGGGGGAGGTATTTTATTACTTAATCTCTCAGTATGTCATAAATACTCTCAAGGAACACTCAAGTGAAGGTAACACACACTCTTTCAAACACTTGGTAAATCAACCATGACTACGGGTGGTGGAAGGATGCTTTTGTCAACGATCTGATTTTGGCCTATTTAAAGCTGTTCAAAAGCATGACTTATTGTTAGGCCTACATGGAGATTTGTTACGAAGTAGTAAAACTATAGTGTGTTTCTTTTAAAACGTAACCCACAATTTAAAAATAAAATTTCCAAACATAACACATGATGCATTTTATTGCTACCGTACCCTTATTTTATTATAACTATTTATTAACCCCTTGACTCCCGGGAATTTCATTAGCTGTGTAATTCCCCTAGCCCGGGTTTTTAATGCAGTTTTGCTGGCTTTCATAAATAATTTTGTACAAAATCTAAAAATTGAGTAAACATACATGTATTAATATTTTTCTTCATTGGGATAAATGGGGAATATATAAATACCAATAATTTGATACCAAATCAATAACAAATTTTTATTATGATCATAAAAAAAATTTTTCTCATAAAATTTTTAAGTAGGCCCTAAAGTCAAACAAGATAATTAAGAATCAAGAATCAAGAATTTATTGTCACAATTGAGTTACATTTCATACATCCAGCAAAGCTGGTGAAACAGGTGACATTGTCAGAATCAACTTAAAACTAGGTTACAATGTTTCTTAGCACCATGAATTACAATACAATACATTCAAGACCAGTTTAATTAGGCCTAACTAGATATTTTCAAGCATATACTCTTTAATACTATAATATGCTTTATTGACTAGCATTTCTTCTAACTTATTTTTAAATACACTTATGCTTTCTATAGTTTTAATATTGGTGGGGAGTTTATTGTACAATTTTTTTCCTAAATACATTGGTAACATTTCGGTTGAACTTAACCTATGGATTGGTAGCTGCAAAATATCTCTGTTACGGGTATTGTAATTATGATTATGTTGTTCTTCTAAAATTTCAGTGAAATTCTGTTTCATAAAAACCAGGCATTTGAAAATATAGATTGAAGGCAAAGTCAAAATCTTTAATTCTTTAAAAATGTTACGGCAAGATGTCCTTGAACTAGAAAATGTCATTATTCTAATATATTTCTTCTGAATTTTGAAAATCATTTCTGCTTGAGTACTGCTACCCCACAACTCAATACCGTATTGCATTAGAGATACAAAAAGTGCATGATAAACAACTAATTTTGTTTTTAAATCAATAACAGACTGTAAGACAGAAATCTGAAAACAAGCTGTATTTAATTTCTTAGCAAGTATTTGCAAGTAATCAGACCATTTCAAATTTCTTCGAACTGTCAAGCCCAAAAACTTGGTGGAATCAGCTACTTCAATCTTATTCCCATCTAAACTAATGTCAAATTCATAATTGTTCTTATTTTGATCTGTTTTAAAATGGACAAGTTGTGTTTTTTCCCCATTTAATTTCAGACCATTTGCTTTAAACCATAGGGAAAGTTCTGAAAGTGATAGCTTAATTGAATCTTGCAATTGAAAAAAGTTTTGAGCCTTGATTATTGCAGTGGTGTCATCTGCATAGAGAGTGAGTTTAAAATGAATATTGTTGGGCAAGTCATTAACATATATCAAAAAAAGTAATGGTCTAAGAATTGAACCTTGGGGAACACCACATGTTAATTTTTTCCATGGGGATGAAAACTTTAAGTTATCTTTTGTAATTATTGTTCTATGGCATCTGTTAGAAAGGTAAGAATTAAACCAAAGCAAAGAAGAATTGGAGAAATGGTAATGTTTCATCTTTTCTAATAAAAGATTATGGTCAACACAGTCAAACGCTTTCGATAGGTCGCAGAACACTCTAGCTGTGCTCCACGACCCATCCAAGCTCCACGCAACATCATCCACAAATTTTGCCAAGGCCTGGGTGGTACTCCGTCCTTCACGGAAACCATATTGTTCCTCTGAAAAAAGTTGATTTGTTTCAAAAAATTTTAGAAGTTGTGAACTGACAGCCTTTTCAAAAAGTTTTGAGAATGAGGGTAATATTGACACAGGGCGGTAATTTTCCAGCGAGTTTTTACTTCCCTTTTTAAACAGAGGTTTTATTTCAGCACACTTTAATTGGTGTGGAAAAATTCCGCTTTCGATAGACTGATTTATTATGAAACAAAGAGGTTCTGCAACTATGTGGCCTGTTTTACGAAACAGATCTAATGGTACTTCATCCCATCCAGATGATTTTTTATTTTTGAGAGATTTTATGATTTTTTTGACACATTCAACTGTGACGGGTTTAATTTCAAACTCAGAGATATTTTGAGTGTTCACATTATTCAAGTACCTAATTGCATCACATTTGTTACCAAACACATTTATATTTTTGTGAGTTTCTGCAAACATTTTATTAAATAATTCTGCAATTTTATGCCCATCTGATATAACTTGATCCGAAAAGTGAATATCTGGAAATGATCTTACTACATTTTTAACTCCAAGTTCTGACCTGACAACTGACCATACTGCTCTACTTCTATTCTCAGATTTTTCAATCAAAGCACTGTTTGCCATCTTCTTCGCTCTCTTGCAAACTGATTTAAAAATTCTTTTGTAGTTTTTAAAGTGTAAAAAAATTACTATTTAAAAAAAATTAAAAATTACTATTTATTATTACACAATTGTAGAGAACTTCCTTCCCAATCAAATAAAATAAATATATATTTGATGTAAAAAAGTATTTGAAAAACAAAACACCTTTAGGCATAGGCCTAGAGAAAGATTGCAGGTTAGAACTAGGAAAGAGTATGAAAGTCCTACATCCACAGATAATACACAATGTTTTCAGCTCTAACACCTTCAAAATCTACACCAGACACATCACTAAACCTATCTTCAACTAAATACTACAAAATTTCATTATCCAAGAGTGAACGAGAGGGTTCCGCACAATTCAACGTTGTTTACAAACAAACCATTTAAGTTACGCAGTTCACAACAGGTGATTTTGTCACGAAATAAACATGTGTGTTTCATCAATCGCTGCAGTGATGCAGGTCACCTGAGCGGAAAACAAAAAATACCACATGAAACGGCATTCTTTCCCGAACAGATCAATACCAAACAAGGCAATATTCTTTTTCTTCAAGCGATCGTAATCAGCGCGGGAAATTTTAACTACACTCGGCCGCGTATACGCGGCCGTGGGCTACCGGCGGAGCTACTGCGCGGACGCGTATACGCGCCTGTGGGATTCAAAGGGTTAATAGTATTTTGTTCAGCTTGGGTTTTCAAACAGACACCATATACTATGTCATGTTCTATTGAATAAATTCCCATTTGCCTTTTTTTAAAGGGGCTGTTGTAACTCTGCTTATTACATTTCTTATATTCATCTCAAGTTATTCAATATTTTGTGTGTCTTTTCATATGGGCTTTTCATATTCTTTACAAATCCTTACAGGGAATAATCTAGAAGGCTTAAATCTGAAGATTTTAAATGAGGACCTTTCTCTGCCCATTACTCAATCACTGAAAATTCAATTGCATAATAAATGTACCTACCATGTTAGATCTGCAGAATTCAACCCCTCTGGATAATGTACTTTGGGGATATGTAAAAGAATGAGGCATGTGAAAAACTAACAAAAATATTGAAGAACTCAAGACGAGTATAACCAATGTAATAGGTGGAAGAACAAAAGCCACTTAAAAAAAGTTGTCGGGGAATTTTTTTAATAGGAAATAACATTGTTGAATATTAATGGTCATCTATTTCAACACCAAAACTAAACAAAATTTCATTAAAATTCGGAAAATAGCAGTGATAAATGTGAGTTTCAACCATAAAATCCACCCAACATATATGTGTTATGTATGTATATAAATTTTTATTTCAAATTGTGTTTTAAAGAAACACCCTGTACTTATGACTAATTGATCGGTAAAATGCCTAACTACCACAGCATTCTGTAAACTAGTCTCATTCATACAAAAAATATCAATAGTTCTTCGGTTCAGCACTGGTACCGTACTGTAATGTATAAATAGAAATAGAGAACGACAGACCATGTTTGTTAAAACATATTTAGCTTCCATCCCGATTTGCAGAATTAAATCTGAAAGTTTCAAACATTCAGGAAACATCTTTTACCGATCACAGTTCCCAGTCAATTAACCATTTTACCTCTTGTTGAGTGCAGGAGAAGATGGGGTACAAGGAGGGCCGAGGACTGGGGAAACACGCTCAAGGACGAGTGGCTCCGGTGGAGATGTCGAGGCAGCGCGGACGCCGTGGTCTGGGACTGACACTGCCGGGACTCGAACCCGCCAACCTCAAGTGGGACTCATCAATGGAGGTCAGTCATATTCAACACTACTTTTAAGCTGTGAAATCTTACATCTCTTTCACTGATACATTTGTCTCGTCAATATTGTAAAGTTTTCTCTAAAAGATTTTTATCCCTATGTGTTCCTGGTTTTGGTAATATTCTAGGGATTTGATTATAAATTTTATACCTTGTACTTTTGTGTTTTTAAGACGTAATGCCTTAGACATTTCTTAGAAAAGAATGAAGTTTGTAATAATGGCTTAAAATGATTTTTAACTCCATCTTGGAATATATTGATGCTATCACAAAATATTTGCTGTGGTTTTTGAGAATTTTCAAAGGCAAATGTTAGTAGAATCAAACCTCCCAATAGAGCCTGGGGTTATTTTGGTAGCCTAACGGTTAACATCTTGTATTTCACAGGGTTCTTACAGTCCTTGAAATTTAACCCCTGGTCTTCAAGGCCTTGAAAAGTACTGAAATTTCATAATTTTGTGTATGGTCCTTGAAGAGTCCTTGAATTTTGTGGGAATGTTGGTATTGTTTCCTTGAGTACTATGAAATTTTTCACATCGCTTCAAACATTCAAGTTTTTTTGTATAAATATTTTAAAGCTAACTGAAGCATATAATATATACTGCAGCTGCATAATAGACAGCTGTAATGGACACCGTGAAATAAAAATTAACAATTTAGAAACAAATTAGTATTACTTTCTTTTGTTATTGTGTGTATTTAGTATGTGTTAATTACATAAGCCACAATTTTTTGAGGTTTTAAAAAAACACATCACTTAAAAGAAGACTATACTGAACTTTGTGCAAACATTACTTGTTTCTAAGTTTTACGATTAAATAACTCATTAGTTTGTGAATAAAAGATCTGGTTCAAACATAGGCCTGAGCAATGACGTTCCTTAATTTGTCACCTTCTTAAAAACTGTGAGCCATAACTTTGACAATGATGTTAATCACTCACACATTTTCGTTTACTCTCAATTTAATTATGTAATTTTTCGGGCATTCAAATTTTAAACTTGTGTAAGTTCCAATGCCCATTCTGGATAAACCTACCATTCTTTTTCAAACAAAAAAATTGTAGCAATCGATGAAAATATAGTTACTTCTCGTGGTCCTTAAAAACCATGGAAGGTCCTTAAAAAGTCCTTGAAAAGTCCTTGAATTTTGTCAAGATTTGGTTGTAAGAACCCTGATTTCAGTTTAAGGGGTCAAACTTAATATTTCTAGGACATTTACAGGATTTGAGAGTTAAGGATCACTACTATGGTTAATGTGAAAATTTCAAATAACAGAAATATTTAGCATTATAGCTTTTAAAGAATATATTTTGTCTGAAATATCGATATATCACTTGAAATGATCCACTAAAGTGTTACTTAAAAACTATGTATGACATTACTTATGCATGATACATGTAACTTAAAATGTTTTTACTCTATTATCCCTAGAGAAAGTTATCGTTTAAAAAAGGTATAGGCCAAGTCAAACATAACCGTTATAAGATTATTGTGTTTGTATCAGTTTTAACTCATAAACAAATTTATCAAACTGTTCTCGTCACAGGTGGTGAGGGTAGAGGAAGAGCCTACATGGTTGGAGGGGAGGGACCTCCCTCCTCTATCCCCTTCCATCCTCCACAGCTGGAAAGAGAACGGGCCTCGAAATCTCAATATCGAGGAGTTCACTGACTTTTGCGACCCCGGCACCCTCACTAATATTCTCAGTAAAAAGGTAGTTTGAGTTACTGTATTGCACTCAGAAATGTTTAGAGAATCTGGGTGTAAATTTATTGGTTTGAACCTTAGAATTCAAGATTCTAATAATGTAAATAACATATAAAAATTTATTTTATTTATACAAATTGACTGCATAAGCCGTAAAAGAGAAAAGTGATCAAACTTATCTCTTATTTGCTTCAGATGTTGAATTTGTTCAAGTTCATTCTGATATGATTTAATGCAATATTTTATTGCTAACTTTTTTTCATTGGGTTACACATTTCAAGTCAGGGTAAAAAGTCATTATTGTCTTTAATTGTTGTTGACATACTTAAGAGTCATCTTCACCCTTGGGCCAGTAGCCCATTGTTGCGCAGTCGGCAATGTTAATCATACGGCTTTTATGCTAAAACATGGTTTTGTATTCCCCTGTTTTGGACGCTGTTTTTCAACCGATTTTCTTGAAAGTTGGTAAGTGTTTAGTTGAAAACTTATATTAGGTTTCTCATACCTCGAAATTTTGAAAAGTTTACTAAATTTTGAAATATTAACTAAGGGAAATCGAGTTACTTTGCGACGTCACAGAGAGTAATATTTGTTAAATTTTCAAAATTCCGAGGTGTGAGAAACCTAATATAACTTTTCAACTAAACACTTACCAAATTTCAAGAAAATCGGTCGAAAAACGGCGTCCGAAACAGGGGAATACGAGACGATGTTTTAGCATAAAAGCCGTATGATTAACATTGCCGACTGTGCAACAATGAGTTACTGACCCAGGGGTGAGGATGACTCTTAAATCCAAACACACTCAGAGTGTTTCAGAACACTGTACCAATTTTAATAGTATTATTCCAGCCGCAACTACAAATGTATTATAACCTAAATAAATATCGTAGTAAAATTTTACAAATGTCCCTTATTACCAACACAGCCGCCATTGTAGCTCATTTCCCCCGTAGAAAAGAATCAATCACAGATTAATATTCACAGAAAGGGCCGTTGAGGACCATACCTTCATTAGTACTTTTTCTTGCAGGCTAATTTCGTTATTATTTCCTAGTTTGTATCTTCCTTCTTCCTATAAAAAAAATCAAAAAAAACCAAAGAGAAAACAGTTATAGTTAATTTTTTCTTGTGGTCTCGTCATTTTTCTATCGTCCTGTTAATTAAAAATTGGAGATCAATAAAAATGTTTAAAAATTAACGACAATTAAATAATAACGTGTTTTTTGTTCTGACACTGCATTGCATCTCATTGCATCTCTTGAAATTCTGTGCCACTCTTCATACTAGTTTTATTTGTTATTTTGTTTAAAAAATAAATATAAAACCTCTTATGGAGTAACTAATTTTGGAAAATCTCCGGTGGCAATGTTTATTTTGTTCCTCGCTCACATGGATAGTAGTGTTAGTACTTTTTTGTATTTTCAGAGTATATTTGACACTCTGACGGGGGAAGAGATGAGGAGAGCACGAACGAGGAGTAATCCTTTTGAGACCATTGGAAAGGGAATGTTTCTGAACCGAGCGGCGATGAAAATGGCCAACATGGACAAAGTGTTTGACTTCATGTTCACTAAGCCAAAAACGCAGACAGGGGTGAGAGTAAAAAAATAATTAATCCAGTGTTATAGTATCTTTTGTGACTTTAATTCATAACCTCACTCGTGATCGTAATGCCAAAATAAGATTGTTATAGAAAAGTGGGTCAAAGCATGTGAAGCATCTAAACTACCATTAGATAAACCTGAATTTTCTCAGTATTTTCACAGTAGCCAGTGGATATATCTAAAAATGTATCATCATTAAATCAAGTATGTAAGATGTGTTGTCTTTAGTGTCATGTTATGTGAAACATTATTCCTGGTTTGTCGTTCTAGGAGCCAATGGTCAAAAATGACGAACTTTTGTATTTTGCTGACGTCTGTGCGGGTCCTGGCGGGTTTTCAGAGTATGTTTTATGGCGGAAAAAATGGAGAGCGAAAGGTTTCGGGTTTACATTGAAAGGAGAAAATGACTTCAAATTAGCTGATTTCTTTTCTGGACCCTGTGAAAGCTTTGAACCTTTCTATGGTAAGTTAAAGGAGGTTTTTTGTATATTTTATCAGGTTATAACGAAATAAATAAATAACTGCAACTTAAACAAATACAATTTAATCTTCTTTAATAACTAAAAAAATATGCAAAATGAAATTTAATTTTTAATAATTATTAAATACTTACACTTTTAACAAAATTCAACAACAAATTCCTGCAATCTACCATCGAACATCTTTTTTTTAAAACCACCTCAAATACAATTATGCAAAAATTTTCAATAACCTTCCACAAGAAATTCAAAATTCTAGTGCTGACCTTGATGTATTTAAAAAGAAATTTAAAATTATGTTTTTAGTAAATGCATTTACTCTTTCGAAGAGTATTATACCAAATGATATGAATTAATTTTAGTTTAAAATTAAGATTATATGTAAAACTGATGTAAAGGCTGATACAATTTTAAAAAATTGTCACGCCAATAAAGTTTGATTGATTGATTGATTGACTTTTTTTCCTTTATCGATCAATAGAATAAACCAAATTACGATTATCTTTCCCTTTACCACCTATAAGACAACCTAACTTTTTTTATATATTTTACTATATATTTTACAGTATTTTAAAGTACAGTTAACTCCCTCTAATCCGGACACCTCGGGACTGGACCCTTGCCCAGGTAAAAAAATTCCGGACCATCCAACGGTTTTTTCAGTTACATAAATTACAACCTTTAATAGCTGTAAAGAAATACTATACACATTTTAAGAAAACTTTATAACCTAAACATTATGTGGTTTTGCTACGAGCTCGTTGGAAACTCATTTTTGTGATATTGATAAAAACAAACTAGACACCAGAAAATAGGGAATAACACCAAATTATAAAGCACCACGAATAAAAACTTATAGATTAACTTTTGAAGAAATTGGCTACAATTTGATATTTACAAAATTACTATGCAGTTACTGTAACTAAAATTTCACCTGACAATAAACTCGTAATAATATAACTTAGGTACATTTAAAATGACTGAAACACTCAACAACATACAGTACAGTGACTTAACTAGTAAAATCAGCTACACTTCTGTTGCTGATATGACGATGTGGAACAAACACAATAGTAAGCCAAAGTGAGGTTCTTTTTAAAGCAGACACTTTCAATCCTGTCAATTTCGGCCGTGAGAAACCCGGCAAGCGCTAATGACTCATTTCCAAGATGCCGTCCGGACCATCGGAGTCCGAACGAGAGGGAGTCGACTGCAAGTTCTTTTTTGCACATTGACTAATTTACTTTTTGTAATGTCATTAGGAAAAAAAGACGACGGTAACATCTTTGACCCTGAGAATATCAACAGTTTGATGCACTTTGTGATGGATCACACCAACCAGCTGGGCGTTCATTTCATGATGGCCGACGGAGTGAGTATTTGACGCTTACAGTGACGTGTACAATGTCTCCTGAAATTTGTAAGACTCCGTAATTTTATCCTCTTGAATTCAATCGCTGTTGAAATGAAGATAGTTAAAAACAGGACGAATTCAGGCGCTTTCATTAAAAGTAGGTTTGAAGGCACGGTACCTATAGTTGGAATTTTTGAATTCAGTTATGTGCAACTACCTGCTTCTGAAAAGATGCACAATATATTCTTTAAAATTAGTTCTTTTTTACATTTACTTTAAAAAATTCTCTAGTAATATTTCTTGATTATTGCAGATATTTTGGTATGCCAAATTAACTTCAAATCTTTATAACATAATGCTGTAATATTTATTTATTTCTAAAAACTATCTCTTTCCTCAGTAAAACTATTGAAAACTTTACCAAAAGTAATCAAAATTTCTCTAAAACTATTTATAACGTGGTTTGGGCTTAAAAAAAAAAAAAAAAAAAAAAAAAAAAAAAAAAAAAAAAAAAAAAAAACACTGTTTATTAACCCATTTAATGCCAAATTGGCAAATTATTTCCTTAAAATTAAGTGCGGTGGCTTAGTGCTGCGCTCTCGTAGCGAACTTGCATACCAACGGCCTACAGTCTACCCCGCTAGGGGCGCGCACTGCTCATAACCCTAATTCTCGTGTTTAGGCTGCCGGTCGTGATAGCTCAGATGGCTAAGGCGTAGGCATCCTTGGCCAGGATGTCTGCGTCGGCGCGGGTTCGAATCCGCTCACGACCAAACCCTGACCTGGTGGTGCAACTCTTAAAGGGTTAGCCGATCTGTGTAACGTTGGTGGGAGGGCCCACGTTAAATAAACGGTGGCAGGCTTGCGTGGAAGTTGACGGGATCGGTGAGAGTTGCACCTTGGTCAACATTGATTTTGCTACTTTTTACTACTGTTAACTGTGTGTGTGCCATTACAGCTTTGAAATACGAAAGATAATCATATTTTCAATTCAAAATGTCAATTAAATTTATTCTAATGATGCCATATAACATTTTACTCCAGTCTTAATTCTAAGTGTCCCAGATGGGGACCATGGGCCTTAATGGGTTAAAACTTGACTGTTTTATTTATTTTATAACCATATTTAATGGTACTTTGGTGGGAGTCTGAGAGAGACTGAATTATTTCGGTTTGATTGCAGGGTTTCTCCGTAGACGGACAGGAGAACATCCAAGAGCTGTTATCCAAGCAGTTGTACCTTTGTCAGTTCCTCGTCGCCTTGTGCATCGTTCGCACCGGCGGCCATTTTGTCTGTAAACTGTTTGATCTTTTCTCCCCCTTCAGCGTGGGCCTGGTCTACCTCATGTACAGAGCCTTCGAGAGAATAAGCATACACAAACCCAACACCAGCCGGCCCGCCAACTCTGAAAGGTGATACGATCAAAATTGTTGTCTTTACTAGATATATTATAAAACACCACTTTCTGATGAGGACTAAAGATTTTTCTATTGCCATTTGTCTGAAAACACCCAGTGAGAGGTGCCGAAAGAAAATAGAATATCTTGTTAATATAGCCTCCTTTCACTAGACACAACAGTGAGTTCTAATCTTTTTCAGCTTGGGAACAGTTAACCTAAAAAATATACTTCCTTGCAGTCAAATTTTAACCACTTTTTGAGGGTTAGATAGCCGGTAGTATACATTTTTGCGCACGTTAACTGGCTTGCTTGCAACATAGTGCCTGTGAGTAATCAAACCCAGACTGACAACCTCTCCTTAACTTTTTTACAACCCTATGTTCAAGAAAACTTTAGTATGAATAACCACCTATTCCATCTAGTAGAAAACAACCATTGACCTATCACAGTCTGAGCTGAGCTCTCATCTAATTGTCCACTTGGACAAATCCATCACAGGTCAGAAAGCCTTAGTCATCTGCTTTATTCAGGGCACACGGTTTGGGACTTACTAAAACACATAAGCAAAATAATTTTCAATTCATGATTTAAAGTCCCACCTATGATTTTATCATTGTTAAAATAAGCTTCTTTATGTGGCAGGTATATAATTTGCCAGTGGAAGAGAGACGACTGTGAACCAACGAGAGAATATCTGTTTGAGCTTAACAAAGAGCTTTGTCGCCTCGGCTCTCGTAGCAAAGAAGACATCAACTACTGTGTCTCCATGGACGAACTGACACAAGATCAGGCCTTCTTTGACTACATTGTCACATCAAACAATGTGTAAGACATGAGTCGATGTATGATTTCTAGGTTGGGTTATTAGATTCATTGTTTGTTTGCACATTGTTGCTAACAGTGAAGAAAGGGTTATTAATGTAGATGTCTTCAATATCATTTGTGCAATGAAGAACAAGAGGATGAAAATAAACCTAAGTAGGTGACTTATGTTCAGATATTAAAAATAGATTAGGCTATTTGGCATTTAAGTTGTATCAGAAATTTAGTTCAAATCCTTAGTCTTTATTTTAATTCATAATAACCAGTTTGAATTTTAACTAATTTCAAAATCATTTCAATTTAATTCATTTTAATTTTAACTCATGTGCAGGTGGTTTTCTAACTTTTACTTCAGATACATTCCTATCTTCATTCAGAGTAAAATTATATTTTTTTCCTACCACTGCATGGAAATAATCACATGCTACACCTGTAAACTGTATTCATAGTAGTCCATTTCCGCTTTTCATTTCATTCCCACTCTAGAGCGGTAATGTTCATTCCTGCATGCTAAATCAAAAACCAATTTAAGGTCAGCTAGGTTGTTACAAACCACGCTACAGCTGTTGGTCATTTTTGTCGTGTAGTAATTGCTGTTTATTTAGTTTGAGGTTATGTTTGATAATGATCACTGTGTTCCAACAGAAAAATCAAACATAACATAAATGACATTTTGTATACAATAAAAAAATTTTATCTGATCCAATTATGGTGGTAGGAAAAATCTTGTGTGTATTACCAGCTCAAATAGTCATTGCCGCTGTTGAAATTTTTGGTCGCACTCAGCTGACGCTTTGTGCATCCATCTACATCTCGAGCGGCAATGACGTACTTTGCGCTCTCAATACACAAATAGCTATTTTACCACTGATTTTTCTTTGTATAGGGAAGGAATATTTTTCTCTGTAGTGTGTGCCTGGAAGCTGATATAACTTCGATATCACATTTTACTGTTCACAATCTATATATGATTCTGTAAACAAAATTTTTGAAGCATAATTGTGAGCATTTAACAGATTGTAGAATGATGGGAGAGTGGTTTCAAATTAAGACATCGGTTCCTGGCACGAGGGGAAAATAGCAGGGTGTCTATAAAGTTACCAGGAATGGGAAATAACAGAAAATGTCCTCTATAAGAAAAGCATGGGATTTTAAAAAACGTCTGCTTTGTGTACATTAGAACATGTATTTTGATTTTATTTTAAAACAAGAACCAGATGAGTACATTTAGTGAAGAGTTAATAAGATTTATTAATACTACCTAGAATGGCAATATTATAATAACAAAATATGGTGTTGAATGACCACTCATGAAATAAAAAAGATAGTATAGAACAGGTATTATTAACATAAAAATAACAGATTTTCAAATTTTTCAGTATTTTGTGGTCAGCTTCCCCTAAGTATACTTTGTATACTTTGCTTATTTGTGTGGATCAGTAGATCTTCAGGTCATTATTTTAAGTACAACTTGCCAACTATAACGTATGAAGTGTTTTATATGGTAGGATTTACCAAGAGTGTTATTATCTTGACAAATTAAAAGCTGATTTTTATTCATTTAAAAATTAAAAAACTGCAAAATTGTACTATAAAACATGTGTGCAAGTCACTAAAGCGTGTAGATCGTGATACGGGCACAATAGGTTGGATTGTGGTTTGATAAACACCTACTTTTTTACATTAAAGCCTGAGTGAAATGAGCATATTCAAGATTCAATATGTTTATTGTCGTAAAACATTTAACAATAAATGTATTGACAACGTCAATGTAGTTTACATAATAATATACAATTGAAATGGTAACAACAGATTAAAAATTAATTAACATACAATGCAATGGGCACAGAGACAATAACAAAAAATACTGCATTAGATTGATATTTTATTGAGTAAAGATGACATCTTAATTAAATCTTACAGAGTGGCAGTCAATGAAGTGTTGGTATTCTGTAAGTGAAATTTCCCCAGACAATTTTTGGGTGTTTCAAAAATTGCATAACGATAGGAGACAGTTCACATTAAAGATGTTTGTCCCAAAGACCTAAAGTAAATAAAAAAGCCCAAAACTTTACAACTAAATGAGAAATAACAAGAAAGATTCTCCATAAAAATTATGATGATAAAAAACTGCTTTACACAAAAACACCAATTTTGATTAGAATAACTGAATATTAGCTCAGAGTGAACACGATCTATTTTAGAATATGTGTTAAGATTTGGTGAGGCTATAAATAAATAAAAATGACAGGTGTGAAAATATTCACTAAACTTATGGGCAAAAGGAAGACAGTCAAATACTGCAGTTTAAAAATGCATGGTGTATGATAAACAGTATTGAAATTTTATCAACTCTGAAATGAATTCTGAGGATCAGTCACAAATTCACAGTGAATTACTGAAACTCTGCTATGGTTTACACTATTTCAATTTTATGATTAAGGACTTTTGCCCCTATAAGCCAATAGTCTATCTAATGCCTTTTACGTCAAATAAAACTACAATAATACTTATAATCTGAGAAATCTATTAAAAATTACTTAATTTATTAAAAATAGCAAATTTTCTTTAACTTTTTTAAGGATTTCAAAAGGAAAGCACTGAACTCAGCATACCTGATATTGAAGTTGAAGAGAGGACTTGAAGTACTACTTTGTAAACTTAGTTGAGTATTTCAAATCCAGTCTATTTGAAACCTTTTTAACTTTGTTCATTATGTGTTTTTTGTGTGACCTCTACAGCTTCACCATCATGTATGCTGCCTTTATTTCCAAATCCTATTCTCGTGTTCAATTTGCATTTTTGTTAGTACTAACTATCTACGACCGGCAGGTTAGGCGAGAGACAGATCGTCAACCTGGTGAAGATCGCGGCGTTCTGTCGAGACACGACGCTGGTGGAGACGCGACAAGCGGAGATCCGACGCGCGTGTCTGGCATACTGGGAGATACCCGATATAGCCCGCCGCGTGGACAAGACCACCCCAGAAGAGATGGTCAACCGGCGGCTCAACAAGAGTGGGCAACGTAAGTCATCCCCTGCTAGAAATTGCAGATCAACAACTACATTTTTATTTCAGTTTCCAAATCACTGCAAAGCTAAGTAAAATATTCTGAAAGAGAATGAAATTTCGTAGAAACTATTATTATTCATTTCTTGAAAATCCTGAATAAATGCAGCCAATATTTGCCTCCAGATTAAAAGTGTGAAAAACACGTTTTAAATGCATTTATTATAAAAAACATGTTTTTTTTATATTTTCTCCATAAATCTTTAACAAAATTCAAATTTTAAAAATATTTGACTATCTACCCGTATTAAGCTTTCCAACGATCCATTAATTAATACGGTCCGGTAGAACCGTATTTTTAGTTGTACAAAGTTTAACAAAAATATCCCTAACTCGGTATTTTCCCACCACTAAAAATTTGGAGGTTGCAAGCTTTATTGCAAATAACTTTTTAATGGTGAGGAGGTTCACCAAAGTGGGTGATGATATTCTCGTTTTTTATAGACATTTTTTCAAACTTTCTTATTTATTTGACCATCTACACGTGTGAAGCTTTCCAAGGACCCATCAATTAATGAAATCGTTCCGCAGAACTTTAGATTTAGTTGTACAAAGTTTAAAATGTCTCTAACTTGGTATTTTCTCACCACTATAAATTCAGAGGTTCCATAGCTTTTTTGCAAATAACTTTTTAATGGTGAGGATATCAACCAGTGGATGGTAATATTCTGAAAGAGAATGAAATTTTTTACAAACTACTATTATGCATTTCTTGACAATACTCAATAAAGGCAGCCAAAATTTTCCTCCAAATAAAAAATTTCAAAAACCTCTTTTTCAATGTATTTTGTATAGAAAACACATTTTTTATTTTTTCACCACAAATCTTTAAAAAAAATCAAATTTTAATAATTATTTGACCATCTGCACGTGTGAAGCTTTCCAACGACACATTAATTATTAAAATCAATTCATTAGAACTTTAGATTTAGCTGTCTGAAGATTTTCAAAACTGAATTATATAAGAGTAGATACTTATTTAAGTTAGGACATTAGAGTTAGGTCAATGAAAGCTGTGTATTTTCCTACCTGGTATTTATTATTTCCTTCCTTTTTACAGAGTTTCTTCAATCACTTGAAACACCACTTTTGACTGAAGAGAGTTTGAAGGTATTCAAATCTATCTATGACTGGCATTGTATCCCTATCGCCTGCCCAAAAGAACTGTTTTTCTTTGTTGGTGAGTTATGTAATTATTTTCATCCCATATTAATGTCATAATTTACCAGCCTGCCATAGCTTACAATAATTTTGCGCAAATCATCAAAACAAGACGTCCTTTAAAATAGATTTAATACATTAACAATGGTCTTCATATGCACAATCTCTTCAGATGCTTCTATTGGTTCATTTAACACTTTGCACCCTGAGCCCGAGTATAGCTCGGGGCATAGCGTATGTCACCGCGAACGAAGCCCGAGTATAGGTCGGGCCTCTAAATAAAATTCCATAGCAACCTGTATTCGGCTTATATGCGCTATTCGTTGCTATGGAACGCTTCCTTGATCATCTCTGGCATTGATTATAGTATCCTCAAGTCTCACAAAAAGCCATCTGTTTTGTAGCAGAAAAATAAATCCAAATGCCTGCAGCCGATGTTTTGCGTCGCCGGCTGACGACGCAGTGTTGTTGTCTGCAGTAATGGCTGACTTTGTTTACGTTCATTTTCGTGTCAAATAAAGTGTAGTTTTACTGTTATTATAAGTGTTTAGACTGTGAATTAGCTTTTAGATTCGTTATTACTTTATTCTGTAGTATTTTTGACATGTTTAGTGTAAAATATGAGCGATATATTTGATAAAAACTCATTGAATTATATTCGTGAACTCTTGTTAGAATCTGACCATAGTGATGGTGAAAATTATTCTATTAGTGAAAATAATGGAATCTGTTCAGGTCGTAGCTCTATTACAATATCTCTGAATGAAAATTTGAATGATCCTATTTATGATTCTGGTTCTGAAGGTGAGTTTGTTGAAAGTGATTTCCATGCTCTTCAAAATGAAGCTAGTGCAGTTACATTTGTGGTTGATGACAATGATCCTGATGAGTTGGTTTTTTATGATTTACAACCTAGTGATAGTGAAAGTAATGACAGTCAAACTGAGCCCATTGCAGTAGATAGTGACAGAAAAACTAGGAACCTTAGTCCTACAATTTATTCAGATGTAGAAACTGGTGATGACCCGGAATCAGGCGTACGCCTATTTACTTCTAGGCCTACCGATGATACACTATTTAGGCCTAACCCTCTTCAAATTAGTTGTACAGAACCACCTAACGATAATCTCCCTAATGAACACATAGGCCTACACAAAAAAAGGAAACTAGTTAGGCCTAGGCCTACTCTTCCGATAGTTTTTTCGGACGACGAGCAAATTGATGCTGATTTTGATAATGTTGACAAAGATCCTGATTTTCTACCAAGCGATTCTGAAGCTAATATCCTGCAACCTTCAACTAGTTCTTGCTCAAATTTAGTTAGGCCTAGAAAAAGCACTAAAGCTAAACCAGCGGTAAAACGTAGGCCTACTAATAGGACTAACTCTAAACTCACAAACCAAAAACATCAACGCTTATCACCAAATGAAAACTTACCTCCCAATTTGAATTTACCTACTCCAAATGAAAACCTAGACCCTGAACCAGAGCAAACTCAACCAGGGGGAAAAAAGAAAAAGAAAAAAAACCCACAGATGAAGAACTTGGGTGGAGGTTTGAGGACAACCCACCACCACTACCAGTGTTTGATGAGGCAGGCGCTGGTGTTACAGCTGCTATTGACGAGACGTCAACTCCTTTTGATGTGTTTTCTATATTTTTCCTAAATTTTTTTTAATTAGACTATTGAAGTCAGAGACTAATAAATATGCTAAATCTATTAAATCTATTTGTCAACAAACTAAATAGATCAAACAACTTGAGAAAAAATAGTGTGTGGTCTAAATGGAAAACCGTAAAGTTGCATGAAATTTGTTATTTTTTCTCAATAGTACTGCATATGTGTGTTGTGAAAAAACCAAAACTGAGCGATTATTGGTCTACAGACAATTTTATAAAATCTATTTATGCACCATCAGTTATGTCCAGGGATAGGGTTCTAGCAATTTTGGCTAATTTTCATATCAATGACAATAGAACTTATATACCATACACCGTCGCAGGCCACGATCCACTACACAAACTACGTCCGTATATAGATCACTTGCTAACTTCCTTCCCAATGTGTTTTTCACCTCATGAAGACTTGACTATAGATGAAGGGACTTGTGGATTCAGGGGTAGAGTTTGGTTTAGAGTTTACAACAAAAGTAAACCGGACAAGTATGGTATGAAATTGTATATTTTATGTGATGCGTCAACTGGATATGTTCTGAAATTTGAAGCTTATACTGGCAAGTCGGACTCAAACAATACTTTTGTAGCTCTTTATGAGAGCCAGTTGGCTGATTACCTCAATAAGGGCCATACTATTTATAATGATAGATTTTATTCATCGCCAAAACTTTTTGACTTCTTATGGGAGAAAAAGACTAAAGCAGTTGGAACCTGCATGAGCAACAGGACGGAGTTGCCTAAGACTGTAACTAAAAAGAAACTTGAAAAAGATGAAACTGTTTTCATGAGAAGAAATCATTTGCTCTGTATAAAGTGGAAAGACACTAGAGATGTACTGGCTTTATCAACCGCCCATAAAATGACTACCACAGAAGTTATGGTACGGACAAAAAAAGGAATGTTGCCAAAACCAAACCAGATCTCATATTAGATTATAATAATAAAAAGACAGGTGTTGATAGGAATGATCAGTTCATTTCCTACTATCCTTTCAAGAGGAAACAAATGAAATGGTGGAAAAAAATATTTTTCCACTTGTTTATGCTTTCAATTGTAAATGCGTTCATTCTGTATCGTAAAACCAGACCTGCACACCTGAAAAATCCCCTCTATCACCTTGAAAAATTTATCATAGCTACAGGAAAATCATTGAGCAGCAAAGGAGGAAGTTTATAACAAGAGGAGACTGACATAGCTACAAAGTCCAACCGACTTGCGGGACGTCATTTCCCCGATAAAATCCCCTCTACCGAAAAGAAAACAAATCCCACCAGAATTTGTAAAGTTTGCTCCGAAAAAATCAAAGCTTCTACAGCGAAATCAGGAAGAAAAGAGACTTCTTGGTGGTGTCCAGACTGTCAAATCCCATTGTGTGTGCCTGAATGTTTTAGGTTATTCCACACAAAAGCAGACTATTTAGTACAGTGAAAGTTCAAATGCCCGAGGACTGAAACGAACTTACATTTTCTCAAAGTATAAAATATAAGGTAAGCAGTGCAACTGTAAACATATATATATATATATATATATATATATATATATATATATATATATATATATTCTAAAAGGTCATGTTCTCCCCTTCAATCTTTCATAATATAACTGCCATAATTATAGCAAAGTAAATATTAAACTATGTTCTAAATATAAGTGTACGCACCGTTGCAATTTTTATTTTCTTCAATTTTTCTGGTAAATTTTATGTGGAATCCTAAAATTATTTTTTATTGTAATTTTACTAAAAGTTATATCATTAGAAAGGTTATATTTTTCTCTTTATTTTGATATATAATTTAGATAAGTAAAAAATATGTGTAGCAAGCTACGAATTTTAATTTTAACTCCAAAATTGGCCAGTAACGCACTTAAAACGGCAAATCAGCGCCCAGGGTTCAAAGTGTTAAATTTATATAGTAGTCTCAACACAAACAAAGTATCATATTAGTTTGTTATTTATTCATAAGCCTATATCAACTATGAAGAACTTTTTCATAGGTACATGGGATTCAAACTGATGTTATTTCTGTCAAGATTCTCTATACTAATTCTAACAAGTCATAAATTTTGTTAAAGTTTCCTGTCAAGTGTTTGCATTCAAAAATCTAGATTGTAAACCTATTAAAATCAACTACGGAATTAACTGCAAGATATTCACAAAGCACATGTCAAGGCTGATGTTACAACCATTATGGTGCCTGCAGGTCTGGGCCGCAACCGTGTGTACCGGTCGACCTCAGGATGCCGTTTCTGGAAGAAGGTGGAACACTCCGGCCTGGAGCTGAGTCCCGGAACTCTGGTCCTGGGGGAGATGGTGCAGGAGGTGCAGGGAGAGGCCAAGTCACAGGTACGTGAGGGAAATCACTAGCTTTTTTCTCTTATTGTTACAGAAATAGATTGCAGTGAAACCATGGATATATCAAATCTTATTAAACCGACCGGCAACCACCTTGATGCAACGAAATATTCCCATTCCCTTTTGAACCTGCTTATCAATCTTAATTTTATTTCTATATATCTATATACTGAAAGAGTACCCTGGATAACCTCAATATTAGTTACTTTTGTAGCACCAATGCACGACTAAAGAACCTCTACATATCGACGTTTTGACTGAAAAACCTACCACATATAAAAATAAAAAAAAGAACCAATTGAATCACTGAACTCGTCCCATTTTCTTTCAAGTTGCAACCTGTCACTCTATAGGTCCTGTGTCTGTGCTCCCTTGTTTTTATAGGGCTGTTCATGTTTCTGGCATTTGAAGTTAACTTACTGTGTTTGTATTGTTCCATTCATTACAAAAGGGTTTGTTAAGTGTTTATTAGTCCAGTGAGTATGTCAGAAAATACGGTGTTGCTGTAGAAAGGGTTCGGTGGTTTTCATTTTTTGTTAGGTTGTTATTGTTGGGCTCACAACATAAAATCTAAGTTTTCCACCTCGGGGTGCCATTGGGAACGCCACTTTGTTAGTGAAATATCGAAAATTTGACCATTATGGTGTTTTGTTCACTTTATCTCGCAAACAGTTGTTTTTACAGGAAATATTTTTTTTTTATTCAAGGAGGGTAAATTTGTGACAGCTTAAGCCCAACACTAGGTATGTATTGCGAATAATTCCCGAAATACAGATCTTTAAAATAAAATAACTAAAATCGTTTGGATTTATATAAGCCAATAAAACTGTACAGTAAAATAACCTCTCATGAAAAAAATTATAGTTTTGAATTTTTCTGCTGTTCTATATGTTTTTTTGGGGTGCTAAATTAAAATCTGAAGTTTGCCCTGGGGCCCTGGTTATCAGTTAATCATTGTCATGGCTCATGTCCAGTTGGTTAACTGCTCCAGATCAAATTGGAAGTTAACTAAATCGATATACAAAAAAAAAGTATAAACCATCGTGGTGTATAAAATTAAACCAATTATTGTTCGGAGAATCTTTTGGTGACTGGGACGGTGGCGACGTCCTGTAATCCAGCTAATTGGAGGTCACGAATTGTGGATAGTTATGAGCGATGGCTTGTGGATGCGATATTCCCTGGTGGGGATTAACGTCCGCACTAGTGAATACTAGTTCATCTATAAGTACCATCCTCATAATTAGACCAATTCGTATATGGGAGGTTGAAATTGTGGTTCGGATCCCACGTTAAACTGTAGGTCCCTAGATACCATTGGCTGTTGGGCTATGAATTAACAGTCCTGTCTAAGGAGAATGTCGGCTTTAGTCAGTAACAAGACTACAAGATCACGCCACAATCATCCTACACTCATCCCTCATTCATACTTGGCTTTAAACTACCTATTGAGTTAGGTCGCCATTTCAATGAAGGTATTAAAGGTATTAAAAGAGGGCTAATGAATGGGATAGCCGACTAGGTTGCAAGTGCAGCGTATTGTATGAATATTCATTTTCTTGGTTGTTGGGAAAATGGTTTACATATTACAGCACTGATTAGGCTACAGATTTGTTGTATCCATAGTAACAATGAATTATTCACTAATTTTAGTTTGTCAAAATTGTACACAGATAATTGCATGATAAAATTTGTTGGTAATTTCGCCTCATAAATTACTAATTATATAATAATTGTATCTAAATTTGTCATTGTGGCATCTGAAAATGAAATGTCGCCGAGCATCAATATCAGAATAGAAAAGTTACCTTAAATTAACTCCAAAATCACTTCAAGCGCCAAGAAGAAATTTACAAATGTTAGAAATATTTATGGCAGCACACTGTAAAATTATATCATAAATGGAAGGGTCATCATGGAACATTTCATTCAAGATTAACAGTATCAATGAAAATTTATTGTATTTAAAACATATTTCAGCATCAAGACAACAAAATCTCTAGATACGAAAAATTTCAGTGCAACTCAAATTTGAACCTGCAAGAAAATTAATTGAATAATTCCTAGGAAATGAAGAAATTAGATCAAGAAAAATTGCCTGTCACTTTGATACACCAAATTGTTCTGCAAGCTTGAAAATTACAAGTAGTAAGTGATTTTAGCAATGCTTTAACTGGTCATCAACCAAATTATAAGAAATCACATGAGTTCAAGATTAACTATTCGATTCATTGAAGTGGTCATAAGTTTGGGTTAAATTTATTGTCTTTGATGATTTTTGATTGGAATGACCAAATTGCAATATGCGTAATTTTATAATCAAGCTATTGACGACCATCGAGGAAGCTTCATGCAAAATCTTTGGTCCCATCACAAATTTACTGTAACATCAAAAAGCTAGTGAATTGAAATCTGTCTACAACAGGAAATTACTGGTGAAAATGAATTCCATGTGAAAATTATAATTGTTGTCTACAGTATATGATCAACGTTTCTTTATCGGAAAGCATTTCATCAGGAAAATTCTACTAAATCCAGTGCTGCTCCCGAAATCTCAACCATCTACATAATTTCTACGTCATTTAATGGAATCAAAGGCTTTAATATTAATTGTGTTTTGATCACCATCCTCTTGGCTCTGTAAAATAAATAAATTATATTCTATTCTTGAGTATTTTTTATTTATTTATTTTTTATCATAAAAATATTTTACTTTGTTAATATGCAAAGGGTTAAAGTCCCTTCTCATAACGTATGAAATACTATATTTAAAAAATTAGAGCTGTTAAAAACAATCAGCAAATAAAGCCAGAAGGGTTGTAATAGTATATTTCGTCACAAGGGCCGAAAGTGGCGTTTTGCCGGCCCCGAGATCGTGTTTCAAGTTCGAGACAAAGTCGAGAACTTGAAACGATCGAGGGTTGGCAAAACGCTTTCGGCCCGAGTTATGAACGATATTTTTCATCACACAGCACAATTCAATAAATTCTAAACAAGGGAAAAAATTACTTTTTTGTTCACAACAAACAAAACATAACCTCAACTTCAACTAACCTATCGAGATGTACTACTTGAGTTTCTGGTTGCTAGGCAACCACTTAAATCAGCTAAGGCCACCAAAACTAATACTATAACGGTAAGTGACTACAGCTGATTCCAAGGGAAAAGCACTATTTTCCCATCTACGTCATGCATATTTAACAGTTGCTATCAGCTGAACTACTAACTACGTCACTGAATTGTTATTTGTTTTTGTTGTTGTTAAATGCCTTCTAATATTCTATATTTCTCTACTAACGTTTCCATTACCGCCCTAGGCCGGAAAATTTTGCCGGCCTAGGCCGGCAAAACAGGTGTTTCGTTGGTAGAAGTGAGGGTCGAAAACAGGTGATATCGATGTAGTGTGATGAAAAGACATTTATTTATCTGTATCTATCATGTTTTTTAAAATAACTGAACAGAACTGTTGTTTATACAACAGTTAAAACGAAATTCGGTACCAATTACAGATATATTTTCACATTTCAAGGAATATATAAGGTTTTCGCATGAGTAAGCCTTATATGACTCCAGTTTTTTATGAATCTGATTCCGTTTTCAACAAAAACAATCACCGTACAAACAGATGTCCAGGCTGCATTAACAGCACAATCCAGCCGGTGATTACAGTGGATGTTTATACATGTGGCAGCGGCTCATAATCACCAAAAACACACATATTTACAGCTGTACATTAACAGATATTTAAAATACTCAACCCAATCGCAATGTTATTCTAATCTGAAAATTTCAAATTTAATTTGTGGATAGCACCCTTATTTGAAGTCCGATTCTCATCCATTTTGGCGGAAACAACTATAGACCAAGTCCCATCCAACAACGCAAAAAACCTGAAAATCGGTTGAGAATTTTAGGAGGAGTTTTCTTAAGAAAAAAAGCGTTAGCGTATTAAATAAGTATAGTAGATATTTTCACATGCATGTATAAGTAAGATACATACGTCTTCTAGTCACCTTCCATAATTGTTCGTGTGTTTTGCAGCACTGTTTAGTTTTCTGCGTTTTCATTAAATAATAAATTTTATAGTCATTGTCCTGAGCAGTTTGTGACAAAACTCTATGGATGGGTTTATAAACAACAATGGACTGTTATTCTTTTGTGAAATGTAAAATGTTAGTTATCTAATCACAGTAAAATCCGTTTTATTTATCAACTGCTAGCAGGCCCGACCAGAGGGGGTTGGGGGGGGGGGGGAATTCCCGGGGCCTAGGCCCAACGGCCACAGGATTTAAATGTAATAATATTATGCAAATTACAAAAAAAAAACCCTAAATTGACAATTTTAATTAAGTTTTAAGAAGTTGAATTTGCTTGTGGTCTATGTTATAAAATTTTTACTATGCAATTGGAAAAGAAAATGTGCAAGGAATTATTGCTTTGTAGATGGTTAATGAAAACAGATTTGATGGCATTGCCACAGCCTCGTTTAGTACAAGGCCACTTAAAGGGGAACCTGATGGCAACCTGGGGATCCTGGATTTTAGGCTGTCACAAGGGCGCTGCAGCATGTAGTTTATAAGGAGTGCTCGAACCTTTTTAATCAGATTTAACTGTAAATTCTACTTATCGTGGTTTTTAAGGTTTACCTATTAGGTTAGATGCCCTACAAGTGTGTTGCACTAGTGTGTACCAGCATTTAGAGATTTCTTTATATAATTGGTTTGTTAGGAGCTAAAACTCAGTATGCTCCTTAAATCACAGTCTCTTTAAAAACAGATTTTGTTAGTTATCTTCAACAACAGAATTTTAATCTCACTGTGAATGTTTTCAATTATTTTACAGCCTTTGACTAACAAGCATATTAAAATGCAAAGGATTGTTTCCAAAAATATAATGAGAAGAGTGCAGGCAAGCAGGCAGTCGACCTATTCGGCTGAGCAGGGCTGAATAATTGCGATGTTGCCACATCGTAAAGCACGGCTTGGTACTCAAGGAGGCTATGGCATTACATTTTTTAGCACCAAGAGGGATAGTTGAGTAAATTTTATTGTGAATTAATGAAAAATAAAATGTTAAATTTGTTTTAATATTCCAGTTAAAACGAATGTCCAACATTTCAGCATGATAGAGAATTGTCGCTTTTCCTGAATTTCTTTTCAGTTTGATTGGTGTGGGGGAGTTGTAGGCGGGGGGGGGGGGGGGGGGTCAAGTCTCATCCATGAGGCCCACTTGGCTCTCTGGGCGACCCTGATTGCTAGGTTGGAAATAAGAAATTGACGGTTGTTGTGAACCTCAGAATATCTAAGATAGCTAAGAATATCTAACAATCGCTTCATAAAACAAACCTCAAAATCTTTTCCCTTTAGTTTGATAAATGGATGTTCCACTGTATTCTCAAACGAGTTCTTTGAGCCAATTATCTTTTTTTCAAATTTGAGTATTGTTTATCTTTTGACAACATTGTACAACATAGGCACAGCCTTCCTGTAAGTCTTTTAAACTGAGCAAATTTCTGCTCACAACATGTTGGGTTTTCCCTTATAAATGTTTCAGGGCTTTGGTTCCATTCAAGCGCCCGCCAAGCTTGTTCGTAACAGAACTACGCCTCATCTGATCTATCACGCTCACTTTACAGTCATTTTCATTTCACTTTAAAATATGCACCAGATTGTGACTTTTTCAATATAAATGTATTTAAACTTATTACTTCATATGTTATTTTTGTATTGTTACAAAATGTTTCTACACTACAAAAACAAATCTTTAACTGAAATATTTTCAATCACAGTGACTAAAAAAGATATTGTTGTTAATGTCAGACAAAATAAATAATATGCATAAATATACCCTACCTATACATGTACATTGATTATTTTAGCCAAAAGTATAACTTACGGTATGTTTTTCATTGCAGGTCAAGAAAATGGCTTTCCACATTGTTGATGCCATCAGTCTTGGCGAAGAAGACGTCAGCCATATGCACTACACTGATAGGTCAGTCATAATGAATTAACACTTGGAACACTATATAGTACACAATAAAGCCACATAGAACCGAACTTTTTACTAGAACACCAACATACAATGGGATAAAATTTTTTAATGCTTTGCCCTCAAATATTAAAAATATTAACAAATTTGAAACATTTCGCAAAAGGGTGAAAGAATTAGTGACTGCTAAAGTTTTGTACTCCTTTGAAGAACTAACTTGGATTTAAGAAATAAATTGTTTTGAGGCTGAGGGATGTGCGTAATGTGTTAGAGCAAGTGTGTACGGTATGTTAATTTGTAAGGCTTGGCTTTGTTAAATGTATAGGAGCTTTATTTTTATTTTTACGATCTTTTTTATTTTTGACACCATTCTCTGTACAAAACTGTACTTTGTGAATAAAGAGTTTATTGATTGATTGATTGATAGGATAGTTTTTTCATCAAAATTCTTGGAAACGTAAATATTACAACCCTGTTTGGTTTTAGCAACAATGCATTGTGTAGACAAAGTATAAAGAGTGAAATTATTTAATATGATTGAATAGTTCAAATTAAAAATTTCCTTTTGTCACAAAGCAAAGAAAATATTTGACACAACAAAAGAATTTAAATTACACAGACAAAAACAATGGTCATAAAGACATCTTGGTCTTTTGGACCGTCTCCTAATGTAATCTTAATCTACCCACCTAAAAAAAGTGAAAAATATTTTTTTTATAACATAAATTTCCATTTTATCATAAATCTAATGATTTCTCTCTTAGATTCGACAAACCAAAAAAAAAAAAAAAAATACATAATAAAACAATAAGAAATGAAAATTATAATTTATGATTTCCGGGGCGGAATTATGATAGCGGGGCTCATAGTCCCATCGCTATTGAGCCTTTCAAACCATGAAACTATTTTTTGTTATTTGTAGAGACAATTATGTATAAATATTGTCATTTTTCAGTTATTATGCATTTCTTGATGTTTCAATGAATGTGTTATAGGTACGGTACATTAAAGTTGTATTACAATACTGTACAACTGCTTTTCTACCATGTTCTGACCATGGCCTGATTCCGTCACGGTAGGATATGGGAGGTTCTACTGTACTGAGTTTTTACTAATATTTATTGAACAAACAGCCATAGGTAGTGTTGTGTCTGGTAGTTGTGACTCAGTTACCTACCAATTGATAAGAAATAATCCCCAAATATAGACAATGGGAGAATATGTGATAAGCTGTACAAGGTATAGAGTGGTTGTGTGGACAAGACCATACCTACAGTGATGAGTGATGATGCTAAGTGATATCCGATCCGATCTGAAGGACAACAGGCGTCGGATACGATCCGAAAAATATCCGATTTTTTCAGATAGATAGTATATATGAGCATAAAATCCTTTAAACCCCCCAAAAACTACATTTGGAATTATATTGACGATCGCTTTCGTTCTAGGCATGAATACAATGTTGGATTAAAACACGACTCAATAAATTATTATTATCATCTCTTTCGAAAACTTGAAAATTGAAGACAGTCATCAACACTAGTATTGACACTCCAGGTATTATTGCGTCCCCAAGATATAGCGCACTCAAGGCAATGGTTGTCAAAACAAATCTGATACATTAGCGCCTCAAGCGGATGGAGTAAAACAACTCATTCTAACAGGGGTCGTGATTGGCTGTAGAGTTAGGTTCCGATTCCAATCACAGCGTGCGCTAGTGAACCCTCGCCAGCACTCCACAGCCACCGATTTGGAATTAACTGGTATGGGGGAACACCAGAATTGACCGAGTGTCACAATTTTAGTCTGTGGTTATTTGATTCTGTTGTCCTACGCAGTAGACGACAGTGTTTCCAAGTACACGATAAACTGTGATACTACTGATACTTAGTTATTTTACTCATTCTCCGACGTCACACTGATTTTTCTCCCAAAGATTTGCCGTTATTTTTCAAGATAATTAGTGATAGTTTTGGAAAATAATTGATTTTTCGTGCCTAAAATATTACAAAATCAAATCATTCCCGACATCAATCACTAATTACATTGATGAACACGACATTTTTGTGGCGTGCAATAATTTATTATCGTGTGGTACGATGTTTTGAAGTCTGGGAATACTGCTACAGCCGACAGCGTACGAGATAAAATTTGAATTGAAGTTACGAACTGTACCTTTTAATGTGATCAACTTATTTTTTTAGAATCGGATAGGTTAGTTGATAACTACTCAGTTATGGAGCCAAGAAAGAAAAAGAGTTTGATTTGGAAATATTTTGAGAAAAACCAAGAACAGGCGGAATGCCTATTGTGCAAGCTGGTTCTAAAGGTAAGGGTAGGGCAACTAAGACATCAGAAAATGTTCTTTATATAAAAATAAAATAATGTCGTTTTATTATTACTGAAATTAAGACTTGTGACTTGCTTCCACTTCATAAATTCTTTGAGATAGGAATGTTTTTATTTTTTAACTGAGCTCATTGTAATAGGCTTTAAACAAATTGGGGTGTAAGTTTAAAACCTAAATTGTTAAAAGTATTACATGTTACTGCATTATTGAACCTAAGTAAGCTTAGCAATCTACTTTTAAACATCAAACAAGACTGTAGCCTTCATGAAGGTGTAGGCCTAGGCTACTGTTAAACAGTAATGTCATCACAGTGACTCAAAGATATCAAAACTTGCATATAGCCTAGGCCTAATGAATGTAAGTTAATAGAGCTTTTTGGGCCATAACCCTAAGTTATTGCTCAAAATATTACTATCAATGTAGTATTCAAACAAAAAATGAGAGTGGAAATTACCTAATTCTGAGAGAGAGAAATTTATCTAGGTTCTAAGCAAATTTGTAAATAAATAATTAAAAAGATTTTCTCACCAAAAACAAATAGTTACAAATGTAGCCTATTGATTGACCGACTTTAGAGCTAAACAATAGGCCTACCTTAAGTTAAAACTCGGTTTGATACCAATAGCCTTGTAGTGAATTTATTTTGGATGAGACTTACTGTAGCTAGTAGAATATATGAAACTATATTATATAGGCTATAATATATTATAATAGTTCTATAATACACAAAATCATACAAATATGAAATGGTATCATACTTAACATAGGCCTAATACAACTCAAGGACAACATCAAACATGCAAACTAAAAACACAATAAAATTCTGTGTACATAATTGTAAAGTATTTGTCCAAAATGTAAATCATAATTCTAGTTTTGAACAAATACTTAGACCTAACAAAACAAAAAAATCAATATATGCCTACATTTCTATATTAAACAAAAATAAAATTAACATTTTTCATGCATTCCTAGGAATAAAGTGCTCGGATTTTACTGTTAATTAATTTGTATTTTAATTCTGAGTAATATAACAGTTTACTCTGTCCGTGCGAGTATCCGAATCCGAATAAAATCCGATCCGAACCCCTTATTATCCGATCCGAATCCGATCCGAAATTAAACTATCCGATCCGAAGTCAAATTTCACTATCCGCACACCTCTAATTTTTCCATTTGTGGGTAGCAATACCAGGAAGAGAAGGTAGGCTACATTACTTGCTCTCATCTGTACATGGACTTAAGTAGCTTATTTCACTTGATAGCAAATCAGCAAATATGGCCACAAAAGAAGAGGTTATACAACTCACCAAAGAATTTCAGCCCTACAGGATAAGAATTAAACCTCTAAAGTAACATGTAGCAGATTGGCGCAAAAGAAACTAATGTTATTTACATCGATTGAACTTGAAAGGAGGTCAAAAAAGTTCAAATTTCTTAGTCTTCTTCAAGTCTTACATCTTAGAAAAACTATTGTTTACAATCCTATTTTCTGGGGCCTAAATTTAGAAAAGAAATAAAGGATTTTCCTCTTTTCGCTCAGAAGTTATGTTATGAAACATGAAAGAGCGCTGGTACTATTCACTTAACATAGCCCATGTGAAAGGAGAAGGCAATCTTCGCCCGCATGCCAAGTGATGGGGTTATTTATTACATCATGTCCAATGTAAAATACCTTGAGGGAACTGAGTTTTCTGGGCACAAAGGCTATCCCAGAATATTATGATAAATTGTTCATATCTGTTTGAGAGCAGATCGAGTAGTGGGGAGGCAACAAATACGTTTATGTTTTGACTGATCACTATCTAGTTCAAAAGGCAACATCTTGCATGGAAGAAGCAAGCTCAAGGCAGGATGACAGGACTGTGCAGAGGTGCTCAAAAAACTTTTTAACTAGAATTTTACAGAGTTTTGAAGTAGCCTTTAGAGATAAGCTCGAGCGTTAAAATTGGTACATCCTACGTTGAAGAGGATGACAGCTCAAACCCACCATTGATGTTCAACAAGGACACGAGACCACGTCGAGTCTTGCAGGAGGCCCCAACCAGCAGCTCAACAACCTCAGCCAGCTCAACAACAAGAATCTGTAATTAACAGGGGCAGCCTCCCAGCCCCAGTTGGAGACTCAATTTTAGTGTTTAAAGGTTTTTATCATAACATTTGTGTCTTACAACATAAGATTTATGATTTTTTGGTTTTTAAATTTACTAACCCTTTTTGTTCTACAAAAAAAGGTAAAAAGTTGCTCAGATTGCTACGAAATTATACATGTAACTCCCGTAGACTGCTAAAGTATCCAAGGGGGCAGAGGTGAGCTCTCAGGAAAAATCTATAAATAGTATATTTTGTCACAAGGGCCGAAAGTGGCGTTTTGCCAGCCCCGAGATCGTGTTTCAAGTTCAAGAGGAAGTCGAGAACTTGAAACGATCTAGGGTTGGCAAAACGCTTTCGGCTTGAGTTACGAACGATATTTTCCATCACACTACACAATTCCATAAATTTTAAACAAGTGAAAAAATTACTTTTTTGTTCATAACAAACAAAACATAACCTCAACTAACCTAGCAAGATGTACTGCTTGTGTTTCTGGTTGCTAGGCAACCACTTCCCATCAGCTAAGGCCACCGAAACTAGAATACTCTAATGGTAGGTGACAACTACAGCTGATTCCGAGGGAAAAGCACTATTTTCCCATCTACGTCATATATATTTAACAGTTGCTATCAGCTGAACTACCAACTACGTCACTGATTTGTTATTTTTGTTGTTGTTGTTGTCACCTATATTCTTATATTATAGATTTCTCTGCTACCCTTTTCCATTACCGCCCTAGGCCGACAAAACAGGTGTTTCGTCGGTAGAATCGAGGGTCGAAAACAGGGGATATCGATGTAGTGTGATGAAAAATATATTTTCTACCCAAATGGCAATGACAATGATATTTTATATTTTGTATCTCAATTGTATTGAAAGAAGAATTGAATCATCAGTGTTTCAAAATTAAAATCAAGTTAACCGATATTCCTGTTAAAGTCTGCTATATTGATAGCGGCTGCGGAATGATATAATAATATTTGCGTCCTTTTCTCGCAGACTTCTATGGAACGATTTTATATTGTTCCCTTGCATCAAAAGGGTTAAACAGTAAGACTTAATTTTTTTTATTTTTGTATTAGAGGACACAAATTTGGTTTGTAGTAAGTTCAGTAAGTTGAAGCATTCAATATTGACATTGAATAAATGGGTTAAATTCTCACCTCAGAATCATAAATTTGTCAGATCAGTGACCCTAAGCAAAGTTGATAAATCTCTTGAAGGTTTGAAACTTTTTAATATTTTAAGTAAAATTAGCTATTTTAGTAATCAGGCTATTAATGACTGGCCTATATTTTAGCAACTATAAACAAAAATTATTGGCTAAATTATTGCTGTTCTTTGTCATTAACAAAGTTTTACAAGATGTCATCTTCACCCTACCTTTATATTCTCTTATACAGGGTGTCTTTAAAGTCCACCACCAAACTTCATAATATGATTAATTGGGTCAAAATAAGAAAAAAAGTTCCTATGAAGGTATGTCCTAAAATGCATATTTACCCAGATATCCGCCATTTTGTTTTTTCCACTTAATAATTTTTATTTCGGTGACGGATTGATCTAGGAACTTCATATTTGGCATGGACCTTTATAATACTAATATTCATTTCCACAATAAAAATTATTTTTTTCCAATGCATATTTTCAAAATGGCGGCCATTAAAAATTTTTAAACTCAAATATCTCAAAAACGGTAAAATTTATAAAAATTTTGCAAGACACAAAAAAGTTGACAAATTAAATTATCTAAACAGTGATACCAAGTTTGTAAGGATCCGCAAACAAATAACGGAGTTATTGAGATTTTTCTCTTAAAATAACCTAAATTGGCATTAATCATGGTGCAAAATCAGTGTTTTTCTGCAGAAAAACTACAATAACTCCGTTATTTGTTGTCGGTTCTTTAAAAACTTGGTATCACTGTTTAGATAATTTAATTTGTCAACTTTTTTGTGTCTTGCAATTTTTTTATAAATTTTACCGTTTTTGAGATATTTGAGTTTAAAAATTTTAAATGGCCGCCATTTTGAAAATATGCATCGGAAAAAAATAATTTTTATTGTGGAAATGAACGTTAGTATTATAAAGGTCCATACCAAATATGAAGTTCCTAGATCAATTCGTCACCGAAATAAAAATTATTAAGTGGAAAAAACAAAATGGCGGATATCTGGGTAAATATGCATTTTAGGACATACCTTCATAGGAACTTTTTTGCTTATTTTGACCCAATTAGTCATATTATGAAGTTTGGTGATGGACTTTACAGACACCCTGTATATGCCATTCTTTTTGTGTCGGCATTGTAAGAACCAATTACTTGTGAAATTTTATATGTAGTGATTAATATCATGAACTAAAAAATAGTAGTTGCTGTCACGAAGGCTTTTTTAAGTAGCTCCTTTTTTGTGTGCAATTGTGTTTTATGACAATTGCGATTATTTTATGAAAATTAGCTCAGAAAAACACTTGCAGTCTTAGTGATGGATGTTTTTTCCGTCATACTACAGAAATATAAAAATAATACTTAACTAATAAAAAGTTAAATAAATCAAAATGTTATTATCTATTTAGGTTTAATAGTTGACTTCATCTTAATTTAAATATTGCTTGAAAACAACTGATTGAAACAACTTACATAGTCAAGTAAATGAAACAAGTCAAATCTTGCATTTAAAATTTAGTCTGCAAGTAGTGTTTTGTTTACATTGTCTTAAATTTCTTTTAGAAGTTCATTTTTTCTTGAAGACAAACACATCTTTTGAGGTTAGCACACTAAAAATAAACAGATATTTTTACCGTGCGCTTTTTTAAGGCAACTATAAACGCCAACTATGCAAACTAACAACAGGCCGGAAAACTGCTTCTTTTAAGTGCAGTATGATGAAAAGTATTTTCAATAAAAGCCCCTAAATTTAACAGTAACACTTGATACTTGTAGATCTCCCACTAATAGCGCTGCTGCGCCATGGTCGTCATTTTGGCCCGGCCTTCTTCAATCATTAAAAAACTCGTCAATGAAGTATAAAAAAAACAACAAAGATACGCAAGCTCTATTTCAGATCATTAGACCCTAAGTAGTTGTAGTATTATAAATTCTATACAGCTAAAACTTTCTAAAAGCTGTTCAAACATAAACTGCCACGTGTAATAAGTTTTTTGTACAATCTTTAAATATTTCAATTTTTTTTTTTTCTTTTTCACAGAATCAAAATGTGTCATTTGTTTTCTGAGTCTATCAACAAATCAACGAGGATGGACTTGTGCAGGATACGAACCAAGTTTGTGTACTACATGGAAGACATCGACAAACTATTTCAAGGGTGAGGCTCCTGTAATTTCAACAGTCCATGTGATACTGCCATTTTTCTAGAAATGCATAGATTTCCTTGCCATCACCATTTACAGTGCATATTAGTATTGTAAAAGTTAAGAGAAGCTGTGTATCCATTTCACTTTCCAATGGAGAACAATTTATTTGACAATATTATTTTATAGTTTACATTTTTATTTTGTTAATTATTTTTTACAGCAAAGAAGTTCATGGTAAGACAATCGAATCCCATGTAGAATTCAGGGAGCATTAATTCAAAACTCTTCTAACAATCAATACAGTAGAACCTCGATAGTTCGACACTTTGTGGACTAAGAGGGTTTCGAACTATCGAAATGCTGAACTATAGTGAGTATATGGAAAATCCTAACAACGGGAGCATAAAAATCGTTATGAGAATTTAGGAAACACTAAATTTTAATGAAACCATAATTTAATTGAACTTTAACATAATTAATATTCAAATCATTCGCCATTTTGTTTCCATTTTCAACTTAGTCAGTTCCCAACATGGACACTAACATGTTATTAACATGTTAAGATGTCATGGACCACGATGAACTATAAGGAGTGTCGACCTATCGAGGTTCTACTGTAGTTTGAAATTCATAGATACCCTGATTGGAATACCTTAAAGTTAATAATCGATTAAACAAGAAAAAATAAGACTTATATAGATCATTTTCTCCTGTTTAGACTACATTTAATAAAATGCACATTTCAAATATCTTCTTTAGACGCTGCATGGGCTAAACATTTCTCAAGTACTACAATCCCATTATGTGGGCCCTCACCTAACTTCATTATCACTGTTTGGGCAGAACACTGAACACTCATTACCACTGTTGGCTTCCACAGAAAATTATTATTTATCGCCTCCTCAGGATTTGATTGCTATTATAAGTGATTATCCAGCCTTTCAAATTCTTCTACAATTAATTTGACAAAATATCTTAATGTTCTCTCTAATTAAACTGTCCAAAGCATGTTCTTGCATTTCTTCTTAAAGTCTAGTTGTAAGGGCATATTTACACTCGTATAAAATCATGTTCTCTCCAATTTCTTTCAGGCTTCACATAAAAAACACGTGGCCTTCTAATATTTCTGATATGGTAAAGAGTCAGTTGTCTGAACTAATGGGAACTGGGGGTGGTTCAGATAATCAAACATGAAAATTATTTACCATTAATATAGTTCATTAAATAGTTCATTAACTGTTTTTTAACAAAAAAATACTTCTGAATACTTTATTGGTTTCAACCAAAAACGAGTTAAAAAGAAAATTTTGTATACATTTCTTTATATTTGTTGGCATTTGCAATATGTTTGACATTTTGCAATATTCTGCAATATTACACTAAATAGTAAGCCATCCATGGGTTCGGATAAATCGACTCTCTTCTGTACTTATCAATATCATGGACCAATATCTTTTTTTTCTTTGTGGTAGGCGTGTTGTTTTTACATTTACCCTCCATTTCAGGTTGACCGTATTTGCAATGAAGAACGGCACCCATGAATTGCTTCTTAAGACTGATGAATTCGCTTACCAGCCCAGAGGGGTCATGTTCTACAGAGCCACCAAAGGTAGAAATATTTTTAACCGTATTAGAGTAATTGTTATCTCCAAAACAACTTGCAGTTAATATTAACATATTAATAGTAATAGGTAAGAAGCTAGTATTAGTGTTCCTGTGAGGTACGTGATTTGACTCATCCGAAACTCTTTGTGCCTCAATCATAACTTTTTTGCAGTAGCATTGTGGTGTATTTATCTAATTTAATTAATAATATTTTATTTACAGTATAAATATAATTGTAAAACATGTGAAATTGAATTGGCATATCATCTAAGATTAATTCCAGTTTAGAACTCAAATGTATCACGCCACATCGGATGTTTGTGACGTCATGTCGTATGATGTAGTCTGTTGAATTTAATAAATTCCCATTGGCTGCCTGGATCACGCCACCATGTGCCCCACTGTCCGAGCCATCTCCCTCTCCAGTCAGTCCAGCATCAACCACCGTCCTACCCGGTCCGCGTAGCCTTGGGCTCTGCCAATTAACGATGTAGTTGTTATTTCTAACTCCCGATTCCCCTTTACCGGTATAATGTAGTATACTTCGGAACAAGTATACAACATTTTGGCGACGAGTGTAGTGAATCCGACGTGTGTGCGGTGTAACTGATCGACCGTATTTCCGTTTTGGAGGGAAGGAAGTGTGTATGTCCGTGAACGACAACCCAGTTGAAATTTTATCAAGAACATTTTTTAAAGTAACAATGACCGGAATAATAGGAGGAATCGGCGACTTTGACAGTGGTGAAGAATCTTGGAAATCATACGTTGAACGGTTCGAGTTATTTATTGAATGCAACGGTATTGAAGACACAAAAAAGGTTAGTACGCTACTCACAGTGATTGGTAAAAAGACTTATAACCTATTACGCGATCTCTGTACACCAGATAAACCGAACACAAAAACTTTTGATGAATTAGTGAAAATAATTCAAGACCACTTATACCCTAAACCGTCTGTCATCGCGGAGCGCTATAAATTTAGTCAAAGAAATCAACTAGAAGGTGAAGGTGTAGCCGAGTACGTCGCTAATTTGAAGAAACTCTCCACACACTGTGATTTCGGATCTTCGTTAAATGACTATTTACGAGACAGGTTAGTCAGTGGGATAAGAAGTGACACAATAAAACAGAAACTTTTGACAGAGACAAGTTTATCATTCAGTGACGCAGTAAAAATAGTCTCTTCAGCGGAAGCAGCGGAGAAGAATGCGGCAGCCCTGGCCATCGGCGGCGGCAGCGGAAACGTTGGCGGCGGCAAGGTGTTTCGAATGGCGTCGGCGTCGGCGGCCCGACAACAGAGAAGTTCGACCAACTACAGCGGCGCTAGGCAGTGTCCACGATACTCAACGCAGCAGCAGAAAATGCAGTGTTTGTGTTGTGGTGGTTATGGTCATTTGAGAAATAAGTGCAATTTATTGGGAGTGATTTGCAATTTCTGTGGCAAAAAGAATCACATTGCGAAGGTGTGTAGATCTAAACTGTTTGGTAAGTCAACTGGTCATTATTCTAGTAATAATAAGACTGACAACCATGACAAACGTGAAAATCAGGGTTATAAACATAACAAATCTAAGGGTAGCAGAAAAATGCATAATTTTGTTTCTGATCAGTCTGAATTTAAAAATAATTCTAATGATAATTATAATGAATATGTAGAGGATGTAGCTGCATTGTTTCAAATCAATGAACCTATTGAAAATAAGGCTGTAAGAGTAGCCCCATTGAAAATCGAAGCTCTTGTTGAAGGTAAAAATATAACTTTTGAAGTTGACACGGGAGCTAGTGTCAGTGTTTGTAGTCACGATTTTTACAACCAAAATCTGTCATTTTGCAAGCTACTGCCTAATGACCTATCTCTCAGTTCCTATACAAATGAACCGATTGTTCCTGTAGGTAAAATAAATGTTAATGTTTGTTATGGTAGTGTCAACAAAAATTTGGAACTGTACGTAATTAACAAAGGTGCACATCCGTTAATGGGACGTAATTGGCTTAAGGTCTTGGGAGTAGACATTTCATTTAAGAATAATTCGTTGTGTGAAGTAAAATCTAAGACCTTATTGTCTATAGATAATGTTGATCAGATTGTAAATAATTTAGAGAAGGAATTTTCTGATGTTTTTAGTAACAAACTGGGCGAGTATAAAGGGGAACCAGTACAACTGACATTGAAAGAAAATGTAACTCCCAAATACTTTAAGCCTAGGCCGATCCCCTTTTCATTGAAAGGTAAAGTTGAAAAGGAATTAGACAGGCTAATAAACGAGAAAATACTAGTGTCTGTAAACAGTGCTGATTGGGGAACGCCTATTGTTCCAGTTCTAAAAAAGAATGGTGAAATAAGAATTTGTGGCGACTTCAAGGTCACATTAAATCCAAACTTAGAAGTAGATAAATATCCTCTGCCTAGAATCGAAGAGTTATTTGCTAGTTTGCAAGGTGGTGAAACTTTTAGTAAAATCGATCTCAGCCAAGCATATATGCAACTTAAGCTAAATGATGAAGCGAAAAAACTATGTACCATAAGTACACACAAGGGTTTGTTTGCTTATCAACGGATGCCTTATGGTATTTCATCGGCTCCGGGAATTTTTCAGAAAATCATTGAACAAACGCTTCAAGGTTTGGAAGGTGTGGCAGTATTCTTGGATGACATTTTAATTACAGCTAAAGATACAAATGCTCATATAAGTAAACTAAGGGAAGTTCTCAAAAGACTTAATGACAAGGGGTTTACTGTTGAAAAAAGTAAATGTAAGTTTTTCTCTAATAAATTGGAGTACCTGGGATTTTGCATTGACAAGGAAGGTCTGCACACCTCCCAAGCCAAAGTCGAAGCAATTGTAAAGGCACCAGTGCCTAAAAACGTGACCGAAGTAAAAGCTTTTATTGGTTTGGTTAATTACTATGGGAAATTTATTCCTAACTTATCGACCATTCTTCACCCTGTATATAATTTGCTTAAGAAAGATGTTCCTTTCGATTTTAATCAGAAATGTATGGAGTCATTTAACAAGGTTAAGGAGTTGTTAACTAATGCCCCTATTCTAGCTCATTACGACCCGAGTTTGCCTGTAACATTAGCGGTAGACGCAAGCTCAACAGGGCTGGGCTGCGTATTGAGTATAAAAACCAATGAAGGCGTTGAGAAACCAGTGGCGTATTTTTCACGCACGTTATCTCCTACTGAGATTCAGTACAGTCAAGTAGAGAAGGAAGCTTTAGCTATTGTTTTTGGAGTAAAGAAATGTAACCAGTATTTATATGGCCGCAGGTTTACCTTGTGTACTGATCACAAACCTTTGTTAAGTATTTTTGGCCCTAAGAAGGGATTACCAGTTTTTGCTGCAAGTAGGCTGCAAAGGTATGCTTTGTTTTTATCAGGGTACACTTTCGATATTAAATATGTAAAGTCAGCTAATCATGGCAACGCTGATGCATTATCTCGTTTGCCTTTACAAGTCAAACATTCAGAGGAAAATGTAGAATTTAAATGGCAAGGTACTTATTTGCATTGTATTCAAGAAAGTTCAGTACCATTGACTTTTGAACATGTTAAACTCGAGACTCAAAAGGATCCTGTTTTAAGTAAGGTCTGTAACTATGTTTTGTATGGATGGCCTAGTTTTTTGTCAGAACAACAAAGAGATCTATCTCCTTATTTCCAAAGGAAGGAGGAACTAACTGTGGAGCTAGGAATTTTAATGTGGGGTTATAAAGTAGTAATACCTAGTTCAATGCGAAATTACGTACTTAAAGAATTACACTGTAGTCATATGGGAGTCGTTAAAATGAAATCTGTTGCAAGGTCCTATATTTGGTGGCCAAATATGGACCAAAATATTGAAGCCCTAGCAAACAGCTGCTCCTCCTGCCTAATGGAACGATCTAACCCTACTAAGAGTTACTTGCATAATTGGCATTATCCATCTATGCCCTGGGAAAGACTGCACCTAGACTATTTTGGTCCGATCAAAGGTAAAATGTTTTTAATTGTTGTGGATGCCCACACTAAGTGGCTGGAAGTTTTTGAAGTAAGTTCCACATCCGCCAAACAAGCGATTTTACACTTAAGAGACCTTTTTGCCAGATTTGGACTGCCAGTAGTATGTCATAGTGACAATGGCCCTCCTTTCACATCAATTGAATTTAAACAATTCCTTAAGTCAAACGGAGTGACACAAACGTTCTCTCCCCCATATCATGCTCAATCAAATGGCCAAGCGGAAAACTCTGTCAGGTATGCCAAAACAAAACTCAAATGTACATTTCATGACAATGTTAATTTAAATGTAAATGTCGCTCTTAGTCGAATATTGTTTGATTATAGAAATTCTGTACATAGTGTTACAAATGAAACTCCAGCTAAACTCATGTTCAACCGCTCATTGAGAACAAGGTTAGATTTATTGAAACCAAATTTGGTCCGTAAGGTCGAATGTAAACAAGAAAGACAGAAGGAGTATTTTGGTGGCTCCCAAACAAGAGTGTTGTACAGAAACCAGCCAGTATTGATAAGAGACTATCGTTCAAAAGACAAGTGGGTCGAAGGTATTGTACATAATAGATTAAGCAATGTTTTGTATGAAGTACGATTAAGTTCAGGTGTAATTTGGAGAAGGCACATAGACCAATTAATTGGCCTTCAATCACAGTTTGACAGAAAAGAGCCTGTTGTAAACAACTGGGAAACTGTTGTGGCGCGATCAGCTGATCCTCCATACACTCCTCAAAATAGACCCCAACAACCATCCCAAAATAGCGTCAATCGCTCACCAGCTGATCGGGGCGCTTCCCCTCCTCTTCGCCAATCTCTCTCCCCCTCTACTCCACGTCATGCGGTCTCTCCACAATCACCCGTACAACATCACACCCCTCTTTCAACATCCACTGCTGATTCGCGTAGATATCCATTGCGAATTAAAAAACCAGTAGAGCGGCTCAATTTGTAATTAAGTTTTTATGTTTATTGTTGTATTTGACTATTGATTTGTTTTTCAATTTATTTGTGTGCTATAATGGTTTATCCAATGTGTGATTTTTATTCTATTTAATTACAAAAATTAAAAAGGGAGGAATTGTGGTGTATTTATCTAATTTAATTAATAATATTTTATTTACAGTATAAATATAATTGTAAAACATGTGAAATTGAATTGGCATATCATCTAAGATTAATTCCAGTTTAGAACTCAAATGTATCACGCCACATCGGATGTTTGTGACGTCATGTCGTATGATGTAGTCTGTTGAATTTAATAAATTCCCATTGGCTGCCTGGATCACGCCACCATGTGCCCCACTGTCCGAGCCATCTCCCTCTCCAGTCAGTCCAGCATCAACCACCGTCCTACCCGGTCCGCGTAGCCTTGGGCTCTGCCAATTAACGATGTAGTTGTTATTTCTAACTCCCGATTCCCCTTTACCGGTATAATGTAGTATACTTCGGAACAAGTATACTACAAGCATCTTCTTGAGTTGTTGGGTTCCACAGCTTTCTCTGCAGTCTTCTTATAAACTCATTATCATTTATACTGTTTTCAGATCCATGGATGAGATGCTTGAGCAAATCAACCAAACTGTGTTATTTCTACAAACCCGGCATCAAAACTTCGCTGTTCGACCAGGACCGACCTCACGACGCTTGTGCCTCCGCCATGTGAGTTTTTAAAGTTTATCTAATAATAATAAAGTAATATCCAAAAAATATCCCAAAAGATGTACTTTGGCACTTGTCGACTATAGGCACCACCTATTATTTTTACATGATAAAAAACTGTGAAATTTGACACATTTACCATAAATTACTAACATTTGTAACATTCGAGGTTCCAGAATGCGACATTGTCAGCGAGGAGGGTGAAGAGTGCGCTGCCAGTGTAATTTGGTTAGGATAGGTCAGGTTATAAGTCAATAGTGGTTTTATTATCTTAGTTTTCATTAAAAGTAATATTGCATTGAAAATAGGTTTATCATGCACATCATACGCCTAGTGGCGACAAAGCAGAACTGACAATGAGCGATGACCTTTTACCTGTACATCAGATGCATTGTAGTCCAACAAGCGATAACAGAGATAACAGAACCTAGATTACCTGACCTAACCTAGCCTTACTAAGCCCCATTTAAAGTAGTTGCTGTCTAAACCAACAACCCTAGACTAAACCTTAAAATTATTAAAATCCATTGTATTAGCCCCTGAACTGCTATTGAATAGTACAGTACACTCTCGTTCATCGGAACTAATGTGGCGGACGGCCGGTTCGGATGTCAAAAAATTCCGATGAAGCGGAGTCCGTCGTGAGTCATCATTTCCCACCGTACGTTGACCTATTGTGATTGTATTCACTCTTGTTTTTAAGATAACACAAGAGATTTTATGAAAATAAGGTAACAATGAACCCATAGGAATAAAAACAACGCATTAAATAAAGATTGAAAATCTTTATTCTCATATTCCATATTCATATTCCAGCAGTCAACTGACTTCTACGTAACACAGGTGCAGTCGCGACGCGAGACAGACTGAATGACAATTTGGGAAGCGGTCGACGCGGATGTTCACTTCCTGCCCGCTTTTTTTTGTGCGAATACTCCACGGCCTCGTAAATCACATCGATGAGTACAGATTATGGATAACACCTGATGACTTTTGATGCAAAATGTGATACTTCACTGTTGTGCGGATAGAACGAATAGAAATTGAAGGCGCTAAAACGGAAAAATTATTTATTATTTAAGAAAAAAAATTAAGAATATCCAGATTTTCAGTTCCGATGAAGTGGAGTTCCGATATCCCCGAGTCCGATGAACGAGAGTGTACTGTAATAAACTATTACACATACCTTCTGTCAAGCAGCACAAATTTTGTTGGAATAAATCACAACATGTTTTGCCGTGAATACGGCATTTTCAAGTGACACACACAAAGAACATGTATTATCCACGGAGGGATTCGTCAACGGTTAAAAAACGACACGTACACGAACACAGTTCACACTTAATACAAAGTTCAGTAACCTACACATGTTAATTAATCACACCGCGGCACGACCCGGAAGCAGACTGGACTTATAATTAAAATGTGTAAATTACTGAACTTTGTATTAAGTGTGAACTGTGTTCGTGTACGTGTCGTTTTTTAACCGTTGACGAATCCCTCCGTGGATAATAAATGTTCTTTGTGTGTGTCACTTGAAAATGCCGTATTAATAACGGTGAAACATGTTGTGATTTATTCCAACAAAATTTGAGCTGCTTGACAGAAGGTATGTGTAATAGTTTATTACTTAAAATTATTGATGAATTATTAAAATTGTTATTACAATTATGTGACAGTCACAGTTGAGTGAGTATAGGTTTACCACCTACCATCAGGTTCATCTCTCAGAGATTACTGGTATCACATAAAATTTGAATTTGAGAATACCTTATATCACAACCTACCATTGTTTTAGAGATGGTATTTCTTTGGTGTTGGTCCAAAAAGTAGTCTTGTTAGAGGCAGTAGTACAACGAGGAACTCTTTAGAACGTGGCCAAAGTTGAATTTTACTTTAAAAATTATTCATATTATGAGTTAATCTTGTTTTGGATTTGAGTGGTTTTACTATCCTGAACTTTTCATCCAGCAAGGTGAAACGTTGTTATGTCATCACGTACCGCCCACAAAATTTTAATTGGTCGATTTAGCATTTTATTTCTTTATTTCACTAACATAAAATTATCAAAATCTTGACCTCTTCTTAAGAAAGAGCAACTAAATGTCTTTCAATCACATACAATTTTTTTGTCTGGCACTTGTTATGCAATTTACAAGACTATTTTTTATACACCTTATATTGCTCATTTTTCAATCTATTTCAGAAATTCTGTGTAGAGGTTGAATTTCCAAATATCTTTAATTGGCAAGAGATTACAGAAAAATTTGTAATATGTATTTGTCTACAACCCAACCTCAAGCCATTTTATACTCAAATCCTTTCATTGTAGCAATTGAGAACTTTTTTACTGTGCTACACAAATACTCATGAATGATGATAATGGTGATGAAATTAAACTTAAAATTAGAAAATTAAACTTCATCTATTGAACTTGTCTTTCAGCTATTGGTAGTTACAGACACCAGTCAAAGCACTTAAATTATGATTTATCAGTCCATTTCACCCCCGCCACTGGATGTCCTCTGTGAGTGACGGGACTTTGCGTCGGTTGCAGGGACTGCTACGAGAAGCGCCAGGTCTGGTGGTGGGAGGAAGGTGTGGGGCTGCACAGGGAGCCAGCCTGCGCCGGAGTTCTGCACAAAGACCAGCTGCACCGCTTCATTCTGCAAAAGAAAGGCAGATAGCACACGATAAAAGACTGCTTCATTGTATCATTTCTTGTATAAAGCGAATAAATGTATTCATTCCATTTCTTTAGGTAATTACGACTGTAGAAATATTTTCTCCTGGTGTTTTTTCTCTTAACTCAATGAACTTTTTTGAAAGGAGGAAAGCACTACAGAGCTGAACTTCATAATTAAGAACTGTGTAGAAAGAGGACATAAACTGTGGTGAAATATCTATCTATATCTATAAGAGAGGAAGTAAGTATATATATTTATAGACTCTTAAACTGCTCGACAGATTGTAACGAAACTTTCACACATTATTAAGCATTATTCGAGGATGGTTTGTGTGAAGTTTGGGTCAAATCTGTCCAAAGGGCTCTGACCCAGAGGGCATACAATAGTTTGTAAAAAATCTGAAAATCTCTATTTTATCTTTTTTTATTGGTTGCTAAGAATCCCATTCAATGAAAAATTCCCTTTTTGGTATTCCGGCGATTTCTTATGTATAAGGTGAGCGTGACAGCGAGTGAGCGTGGCGAACGATCTAAACCTAAAGGCGAGTGAGCATAGCAAACGAGCTTAATTACCTATAAAATAAATTCAATCACGGGCGAAGCCGTGACAGGACACAGCTTGTTTTTCAATATTAACTTTTGACCATATCAACTTGAACATAAAAATGCTCAAATAACCTAAAAATATTACCTTAAATACTTGAGAACTAGGAACTAACTACCTTTCAGCTAGGATTGTAACGGTTTATATACCAATCCTTTTGAGACGTAATTCATGTGATTAATACAAATGAGTGCACTACAGTAAGTTTTACGTAAACAGTACGATTGGAGTTGATGCATTGTTGACAGTCTATCCTAAAACATATTTTTACACGATATTACACATAGTAAATATAACCATTATTTATAACATTGCTATGCAAGAGAGGGTTAAAGGGGCACAGATGTTATAACTTTCATCAGACTATTTTGGTGAACCTTATTTACTGAACCATTACATGACTTTGCTATACACAAGACCAGCTGATTCTTAAACATTTCAAAGAGAAATATATTTGAGAGGGGGATATTCAATTTGTCCGATTGCATTTATTTTTTTTTTTATCATTTGAGAGAAAGAGACAGAAATAGTGGTGGGTGAGAATCCTTGCTATTATTCCACTGGCTGAAGCCTTTTCCTTCTGTGTTGCATATTAGCTGGTAATTTTATATCACAAAATTTTGCATATCAGCTCCTTAACATGTAGCAGTTGCTTTCTTATTACTTAACAACAATTTCTTTATTAAAAAGGGCATATGTTTGGCAGAAAACAGTTGACAAATTACTGAAAATAAATTGAAAACTTTATTTAGGAAAACCTTATATTCAAAAATTTTTTTCACAAGTTTAATTTACGGTTTATGTCAACACATTCCTCCAAGGACTGGGGAAAACTGTTATAATGTAGTAGAGAAGGGTTATCTCATTAGTGGTAAAACAATTTACCCAATCAGGACCTACGTCACTAGCCTGATAACATAAAAACAGCTGGTCCATGTTACACTTATTGACATCAGATGAATTACTTCATCGGCCTGAATCAGAAGAGGCATTTTTAAACATCAACGGAATGAAATAGTTCTGTTGTTGATATTTTTGGCAGTCCTGTTTTCCCCCACTCCAATATCTTCGTGAAGAGGTCAAGTGTAAAAAAACAATTAATACTACTAAGTCGAATTTAAGCTCTGCATACTAATAATAAACTCAGCTATATATATGACGAGTGATACCTACAGTATTCTTTTCTCTAAGTGGAGTGTTTCCAGTTTAAAAGCCTTAATTCTGACATTTAGGCTACCATTTCTCGAAGGCAAAAGGGCTAAAACAATTTTCAGATTGTCAATGGCTTGAGTAAATAAACAAAATAGTCACCTTGGCCAGATTTCTATGAGGGCGCAGGTTTGAGTCTGACTCATGATAAATTCTGACCAGGCACTACTACTCTTAAATGGGTAATTCAATATTTCACTACATTAGCAAAAAGTTAAGTAAATTAAAAATGGAAGGGGGAGTTATTCTTTTCAATAATAAAAAAAATAAGTTTGGTTTGACTATGGTAATATATTTTTATTTGGTAACTATGGTAACATTTTCTTATGACTGAAAAGTGAAATATGAAGTTATTTTGTTGTTAAAATTATTACTTAAAATGTATGTTTACATACCTGGATTTGAAACCTAATCAAACACTTGATTGGTCGATATACTTTAAACAGATCATCACAACCATGGACTATGGACTCAAGGAATTGAAAGGTTGGAGTAGATTAAATGTAAGTCAATTTAACAGTGCAACACCCTTAGGGCTTCTTTAAAACATTCTGAAAGGCGAGTGAGTGAGCAAAGCAAACAAGCTCGTCTTGAAAAGAACCTAAGCCCTTTTTCTTTTGGCATTCTACCGTTCGTTATTGATGTAACAATGAAGAGTTAACGCTACGGATTTTTTTTTACGGCTAAGCCCTCTAAGGTGGACTACCGCAGTCTATAAAAGAAAAGCCCTCAAAATTATTTATATTCATAGATGTGCATAATTGCTCTTTGTTTCTAACATACCAGGTGTCCCAAACCACCCATACACCTCTTTTAAAATTTAAATAATTAATTTTTTCATAAAAAATATTGTACCATTATGTGCAATCCGGTTACGCTCTATGGATTGACACTAATTTCTAAGTACATTATGGACCAAAAGTAACCTAACCAGACTGGATGTAGCTCATTTTAAATACAAACTATAACTTTTTATGACTTTTTTTTATTCTACACATAATTTTAAAACAACTTTACAATTTACTTAGTATACTCCTAATCCTAACAGGTTAGGAGATAATGGTGGTTGAAATTTAATTTCTTCCCATAAGAATAACTTGGTAAGAATTTCACATCCTTTATCTTTGAATATTTTAGGTTAAACTGATCTGTCCAAGCACGAAAATGTCTTAAAACTCATTTTAAATGATATTCCATCATAAAATATTGATTACCACATAATTAGTTTCACTTTTCATTATATTTTCAATAATCTCCACCACATCGTATTTTTTTTTTAAATAAAATAATAAATGACAAAACTAAAAATTTATTATGGGAAATATATCAAAATAGTCAATTTTTGTGCTGGGACATAATTGTTTACCCAAAAATGTTCAGATAATGGATTTGAAAATTCGTTTAATGTTATTATTATTGAAAAAAGCTAAATGTCAAACACCATTATCTTTTAAACCAATAGGATTATGGATACAAATGAAAATGTTAAGTTGTTTTAAAATTATGTAATGTCATAAAAAGTGACGGTTTGTATTTAAAATTAGTGACTTATGGTCTGGAAAGGTGACTAACCTGTATATTTGAATTACTGTCAATCGATAGAGCGTAGGCGGTTTACCTATAATGGCACAAATGATTTCTGTTAAAAATTAATTCTGTAAATTATAAAAGGAGTGTACGGGACACCTACGGTGCCTAGGGGTGCACGGGGGGGGGGGGGGGTATGGGGGTGGTTTGGGACACCTGAATAGCTGAAGTTGTTAAAAAATGTAAGACGATTAAGATTTACCGGCAGTTTGTGATCCAACATCCAGAACCTATTTGATATCACGGCACAGAGTGCAATTTTTTTTACTCTTTCCATACGCTGTTGGTCGAGTTGTACTGCCACCGCCATGTAAGTCACTATCTGATTGTCCTATTTATGACTGTTTACCGTGCAAGTGCATTTTTAACTGTCCCAAAGTATTACTATTCCTTGGTTGATTGATTTTATCGCAAGCCTACCCCCTTCAAAAAGTTTATAGTTTATACTTAAGATTAAATTTTCCTATTATTGCTTAAAAAGAGAAGTAATTGCCATGAAGCTTTATAATCCTTCCGGAATTCCCAAATGAAAGTGGGGAAAGAAGCCAATACCCGAACAACTCCCACCGTCCAAGGAACGCGCAGATATTTTCCTCCAATTAGTTACGCTGTGAGCACCTCGGCGCCCAACGCACGTCCTTGGCAGCTGTGGGAGAGTTAATTAGGAAAAGAGAGATAATCCCGCCCTTGCATAACCGGTGGGAGTGCGACGGCACGGGCACGCAACGTGTGCGTGGGACACTGTCCTTTCTCGAGTAAAGTGTGTTAATTGATTGGATTTTTGTGAAGGGTAGGCCTATTTGTGTGTTAATGATAAAGGACTTCCAAATTGAGAGAAAATTTTTAAAGTATTTGAATTTCGAAGAGGTACGAATAAAAAAGAATGTGATGATTTGAAAATATTCGGCGCGAAGGTCTTATTTTCATTTCTTCCGGTAGATCCTTTAGTTTTTTTGAAGTAATATTATATTAACAAATTTGTAATTTAAATGCAAAATCTACCATTCAGTTTAGACTACGTTATATATTTTCCCAAGGAGCTAACAGACTAGATACAAAGAACCATACAAATTACCCTACAGCATTATGTCTTGTGGGACTATATATGTATCTCAGTTTCTTCAATCCGTTAAACATCCGTTTGTATCCTAAGTGTTTTCGCCCTGCAAACTTACTCTGGTTACTGTAATCTTTCAGTTTCTTTTCTACAAACGACACATGCAATTAATTGTATATGGACCGTTGCTTTCACTATGGCAGCCACTTCTGGTCCATCAGGGTGTCTACTAATCACTGAAGTCACAAAAATTCACGGATTTTAGTTAATGGTCACGGAAGTCACCAAAACGTCACTCATTTCCCCTTAAAATGCAAGAAAAGTCACAGAATTTTAGTATGAACTGAGAAAATAATGCGATTGTGAACAAAAGTTTTGTGACTTTAACAATTTCCCACTAACATTTTCTGTGTTAGAGACCGAAAAGTGACTGATTTTAAATATTTTTTACCCCCAAAAGTCACTGATTTTTTTATCTCTTTGGCAGTAGACACCCCGTTCATCGAACCACCGAACCAACATCTCCTTTCACTGACGCCACCAGTCCGTCTGCTTGTCAACTCAACATTTACCTCAATTGAACAATTTATGATAAGCTACCTCCATTTACCCCCCCCCCCCCCCCCCCGCTAGACACCCGTGGTTGTCTGCTCGGTCCAGCGCCGCTGTGGCGGGAGATGTCCTACTTCCCCGCGCCGCCGCTCAGTTCTGTGACACTACAATACAAGCTACCTCTGTTTCCTCCCTTCTAGACACCCGTGGTTATCTGCTCGGTCCAGAGCCGCTGTGGCGGGAGATGTCCTATTTCCCCATCCCACCGCTCAGTTCTGTGACACTACAATACAAGCTACCTCCGTTTCCTCCCCCGCTAGACACCCGTGGTTGTCTGCTCGGTCCAGAGCCGCTGTGGCGGGAGATGTCCTATTTCCCCATCCCACCGCTCAGTTCTGTGACACTACAATACAAGCTACCTCTGTTTCCTCCCTTCTAGACACCCGTGGTTGTCTGCTCGGTCCAGCGCCGCTGTGGCGGGAGATGTCCTACTTCCCCGCGCCGCCGCTCAGTTCTGTGACACTACAATACAAGCTACCTCTGTTTCTTCCCTTCTAGACACCCGTGGTTGTCTGTTCGGTCCAGCGCCGCTGTGGCGGGAGATGTCCTACTTCCCCGCGCCGCCGCTCAGTTCTGTGACTCTACAATACAAGCTACCTCCGTTTCCTCCCCCGCTAGACACCCGTCGTTGTCTGCTCGGTCCAGCGTCGCTGTGGGGGGAGATGTCCTACTTCCCCGCGCCGCCGCTCAGTTCTGTGACTCTACAATACAAGCTACCTCCGTTTCCTCCCCCGCTAGACACCCGTGGTTGTCTGCTCGGTCCAGCGTCGCTGTGGCGGGAGATGTCCTACTTCCCCGCGCCGCCGCTCAGTTCTGTGACTCTACAATACAAGCTACCTCCGTTTCCTCCCCCGCTAGACACCCGTGGTTGTCTGCTCGGTCCAGCGCCGCTGTGGCGGGAGATGTCCTACTTCCCCGCGCCGCCGCTCAGTTCTGTGACACTACAATACAAGCTACCTCTGTTTCTTCCCTTCTAGACACCCGTGGTTGTCTGTTCGGTCCAGCGCCGCTGTGGCGGGAGATGTCCTACTTCCCCGCGCCGCCACTCAGTTCTGTGACTCTACAATACAAGCTACCTCCGTTTCCTCCCCCGCTAGACACCCGTGGTTGTCTGCTCGGTCCAGCGCCGCTGTGGCGGGAGATGTCCTACTTCCTCGCGCCGCCGCTCAGTTCTGTGACACTACAATACAAGCTACCTCCGTCTCCTCCCCCGCTAGACACCCGCGGTTGTCTGCTCGGTCCAGCGCCGCTGTGGCGGGAGATGTCCTACTTCCTCGCGCCGCCGCTCAGTTCTGTGACACTACAATACAAGCTACCTCCGTCTCCTGCCCCGCTAGACACCCGCGGTTGTCTGCTCGGTCCAGCGCCGCTGTGGCGGGAGATGTCCTACTTCCGCTCAGTCCTGTGTTGCTACAATACAAGCTACCTCCGTTTCCTCCCCCGCTAGACACCCGCGGTTGTCTGCTCGGTCCAGAGCCGCTGTGGCGGGAGATGTCCTACTTCCGCTCAGTTCTGTGTCGCTAAAATACAAGCTACCTCCGTTTCCTCCCCCGCTAGACACCCGCGGTTGTCTGCTCGGTCCAGAGCCGCTGTGGCGGGAGATGCCCTACTTCCGCTCAGTTCTGTGACACTACAATACAAGCTACCTCTGTTTCCTCCCCCGCTAGACACCCGTGGTTGTCTGCTCGGTCCAGAGCCGCTGTGGCGGGAGATGTCCTACTTCCGCTCAGTTCTGTGACACTACAATACAAGCTACCTCTGTTTCCTCCCCCGCTAGACACCCGTGGTTGTCTGCTCGGTCCAGAGCCGCTGTGGCGGGAGATGTCCTACTTCCGCTCAGTTCTGTGACACTACAATACAAGCTACCTCTGTTTCCTCCCCCGCTAGACACCCGCTGTTGTCTGCTCGGTCCAGAGCCACTGTGGCGGGAGATGTCCTACTTCCGCTCAGTCCTGTGTTGCTACAATACAAGCTACCTCCGTTTCCTCCCCCGCTAGACACCCGTGGTTGTCTGCTCGGTCCAGAGCCGCTGTGGCGGGAGATGTCCTACTTCCGCTCAGTTCTGTGTTGCTACAATACAAGCTACCTCCGTTTCCTCCCCCGCTAGACACCCGTGGTTGTCTGCTCGGTCCAGAGCCGCTGTGGCGGGAGATGTCCTACTTCCGCTCAGTCCTGTGTTGCTACAATACAAGCTACCTCCGTTTCCTCCCCCGCTAGACACCCGTGGTTGTCTGCTCGGTCCAGAGCCGCTCTGGCGGGAGATGTCCTACTTCCGCTCAGTCCTGTGTTGCTACAATACAAGCTACCTCCGTTTCCTCCCCCGCTAGACACCCGTGGTTGTCTGCTCGGTCCAGAGCCGCTGTGGCGGGAGATGTCCTACTTCCGCTCAGTCCTGTGTTGCTACAATACAAGCTACCTCCGTTTCCTCCCCCGCTAGACACCCGCTGTTGTCTGCTCGGTCCAGAGCCGCTGTGGCGGGAGATGTCCTACTTCCCCGCGCCGCCGCTCAGTTCTGTGACACTACAATACAAGCTACCTCTGTTTCCTCCCCCGCTAGACACCCGCTGTTGTCTGCTCGGTCCAGAGCCGCTGTGGCGGGAGATGTCCTACTTCCGCTCAGTCCTGTGTTGCTACAATACAAGCTACCTCCGTTTCCTCCCCCGCTAGACACCCGCTGTTGTCTGCTCGGTCCAGAGCCGCTGTGGCGGGAGATGTCCTACTTCCGCTCAGTCCTGTGTTGCTACAATACAAGCTACCTCTGTTTCCTCCCCCGCTAGACACCCGCTGTTGTCTGCTCGGTCCAGAGCCGCTGTGGCGGGAGATGTCCTACTTCCGCTCAGTCCTGTGTCGCTACAATACAAGCTACCTCCGTTTCCTCCCCCGCTAGACACCCGCTGTTGTCTGCTCGGTCCAGCGCCGCTGTGGCGGGAGATGTCCTTCTTCCCCGCGCCGCCGCTCTGTCCTGTGTCGCTACAATACAAGGTACCTCCGTTTCCTCCCCCGCTAGACACCCGTGGTTGTCTGCTCGGTCCAGCGCCGCTGTGGCGGGAGATGTCCTACTTCCCCGCGCCGCCGCTCAGTTCTGTGTCGCGCTCCTCACCATGACGACCACTAAGCTCCGTCGTCCTCCGCTCCCTAGCTACCTGGGACTCTACTCTTGCAAGGTAAACAATATTATACCGGTACTCGCTCTTTAGCTATTTATTACGCAATTTTATAAAATAAATTTTCATATTTTTGCGTTAGCTACCATTTAGCTAACGGATCACAACCAAGTTGTTTATATTGGCCTACTATGCAAGAAAAATCAGCTTGTTATCTCTTGCTCTAAAAAGTTATCTGATTAAGTTATGGTTTTTATGCAAACTATGGTGTTAGATCTTTTCCCCCTAAAACAAGATTCTTTAAAGTTGTTTTTTTAAAGTCGTTAAAAAACAAGATTAATTTTAAAAGTTGTTAAAGTCGCTCTTACAAGCGCGTTTATGCTTGTAAGAGCTTAAACTCGTATAAGCTATATCCCGCGGATGCTAGTCGAATACGTTTATTAAATTCCAGTAATAAACTAACAGGGTTTTATAAGCAGAAGTTCAAATTCAAGATATCAAAACTGGCATGCTTCTGCACAGCTATAGACTACAATAAACGGACCGTTGACTTTCATGAACAGCTGGAGTAGGCCTATTGCCAATACCTCCTAGAATAATAAGAGAAGGCCAAACGACTGAAATTCGTTACGTCATATAAGTAGGCTGATGTGTTATGTTATGATGTAAAAAAACAGATGTGCTACTGTCAGTCGACGGGGTTTCATCTGTCATGACTAACTTATTTGTTTACAAACAACGAAAAATCAAAACAAGATTAGATGTTTTACCGTTTTTGGGGGGCAACCAGCACCCTCTAAAGCATGAGTTGGAACTAATGATTTAATACATCAGCCCAAGGAATCTAAAATAAATCAAGAGAAGGTAGGGGTCAAGACACACAACGACCTCTATGCACCAGGTGTTCTTTTGCACCAATAACATCACCATTCACTAATACTGGTAATGAGAATGATGATGTCATAGGTGCAAAATAACAACTGGTGCATAGAGGGCGTTGCATGTCTTGACCCCTACCTGGTCTTTATTTATTTTAGATTCCTTGCATCAGCCTACTTATATGACGTAATGATCTTCAGTTGTCTGGCCTTCTCTTATTTACTCTAGGAGGTGTTGCTATTGCCCGTCATCATCGTAATTTGTGTGTGAAATATATCCGAGCAAGATTTAGAGTTGAACACCAGTTACTATACCATCAAAGATTCGAAGAACATTATTGTTTTGCGCTTCAAGATGGCTAAAACATTGTTTATAACTAGTATTTTCACTAAACCTGTTTGGTTGTTTAGATCTGTTTGGTCTAAAGGTATCTACGTGAATTTTTGTATTAAACGTATTCTAATGGTCACAGTACAAAGATTTCGTTTAAAGGAACCAAAGTATTTGATTTGTTAAAACGATACAACACTTTTTGGCGATATAGAGGATAACAGCATTTGCACTTGTAAATGATAAAATTTTACTACGATAAATTTTATCAATGTATACAGAACCAGTATCAGTATCAATAACGGAACTTATTATTGACGATAGAAAATTGTCTGGTAGACTTTGTCAATGTTAATGTAATGCTTCTATAAATAAATCATCCGTTAGGTATCTCATATGAAAGAATCCGCTTTTCCATGGTAAAACACGTTGTTCAGTTGATGACTGGCAGAAAAAAGTTAATAACTAAAAAATCCCTATTACAATATTCTTCAACCGTTCACATATGTAAAGGTACAACTACCGGTACAGGTTGCTCGTGCCTTTTTAAAAGCAAGTCCCACAGAAAAACGTGAAAGTTCTATATATGCTTCAAGTATTTTTTGTTTGGGCCACGACGGTGGGAACTATGATTTACTTTTCAAATTTTTAGCAGGATAATTATCTAAAATATTTGTCTTAGCCCATGTTAATTAAACTGTATCGCACGCTGTTCATTATCAAGTTTGATTCCAATCTTACTATTTTACATTGTACTGCTTCTACCTCATGTCCTCCTCAAAAAAGTCCCTATCAAAGGTAACCCTGTAACCGTAACCGAATGCGTGCAATTTCCAAGTAAGATAGGAATTTACATAAAAACTGAAATACTGGAAAAACGAGATGTTTTCATTGTAAATTAATTGTTTCCATTTTCTTAGTACCAGTACTCTGCATAACACGTCTTCAGACCGAGCTTAGGCTAATAATAACAAAAGCTTAAAGTGGTGTCAACATTAATAGTTTAATGTCTACAGTTTTATTTTTACCGATTTTTAACGTCTGTTCACTCTAGTTTACTGCTAGTTTACTTGCCTTCATTGCGCCTTCCTTTCACCGCTGCAAAATAAAGGCAACGATGTCAACAACTAACTGGTCTACCAGCTGCTAGCCGCTAGTGTCGCAACCTGGTTGTAACCGGCTCCTGTATTGACAAATATTACGCACATATTATAACACGCCGCAATGTAGGTGATGCACCAGTACGATATCTAATAATGGTATACTCTAAAATACCCCCGTCGCAGCAGACCTGCGTACTCAGCGAATTTCCAGTGGAATTTTAGATTATTTACTTTCCCCATAAAAAACACCATAGGATCGAGTATGTAGGTTTTCTGCCATGGGGTGTTGTTAGAAAATCTAAGTTAATCAATAATTGGTGAATGTAAACACAATATTGTATTAAGCTCTGGCAATTTTTTATTTTCCCCATAAACCCCATGGGGGTGAGTATGTAGGTTTGCCGCGATATGGGTTTTGTAAGCAATTATAAGTTGAGCCCTATCTAGATAATGTACATACCAAATTTGATTGAGTTATGTCAATAAATAAGCAAGATATAGGGTTTTCTTGATTTCCCATAAGAATAACATGGAAAACACATTTTTGGATTTTCCCCGTAACCAGTTATGCTAAGATAAAAATTCAAAATACCAAATTGTTTGTTTTTTTAAGCTCTTTTAAATGGTTTCAGTTAAAATTGATGAATTTTGAAAATTGAGGTAAAAAAATGCCAAAAACCCATTTTTGACCCCTTTGAAACCCCATATAACCCCGTTCCCATAACCCGACAATGCTGGTTCGCGAACTCATGAAAATAGACCTGGTCTTACACCTTCATACCAAATTTCATCAAAATCGGAGGTTCGCTTCAAAAGTTATCGGTACCACGGACACATATATATATAGATAGATAGATAGATAGATAGATAGATATATACATATATATGAAAATGAACGAATGGTGTTTTTGGCTTCTGGGGACCTCAAAATGAAAAAGTAAAGTGGTCCCGGGCTTAGGTCTTACCATGGCTACTACCGTAATAGCGTATTCCCTATAGGGAAATTCGCTAACAAGCCATGTTTGTACGGGAAAATTTTTTTCGCTCCAAGGATATTTGATTTTTTTTAATAAGGGGGTTTTGGCCACCAGGAATCGATTGGAACAGGTCCCATGGCTGAGAAAAATCCGTTTTCCGTCCTAGATCACTTTAAAGATCCCATGTTATCCTTATGGAGATTTTTATATTGAACAAAAATCAGCTGATAACTGTAGATAAATAAACCAACGTGTTACATCTTTAACCCGTGGTTTAGGAAAATTACATCAAAGTGCAGCACCCTTCGGTCTGGTGAGTGAACGAAGCGAACGAGCTCATCTTAAAAAGGAAGAGGGCGAGTGAGCGGAGCAAACGAGATTTGTGTGAGAAACAAAAGTAATAATTTTACCGAGCACAAGCTTGGCCCCCCTGGTACTAAATAATAATTCCTCCAAGGTTATTGGTACCGAAGTTACTTACCCTATCGGTAGCACGACTGACACACACGAATGGGAATAGACCATTTGTTTACACCGGCAATTTGGACCGGGCTTGTTCGGTCACGGAGTGATTTTCCAATCGTTCAAGTTTTAAATGGGTCTTCACTTCTGCCAAAACATTCTAAAATTCATAAAATAATATATTCCTACATTGGCAAAATTATTAGAAAGTGTGAGAACTGATACGCATGCCTTCAGTAAATGTATGTTGATGTTATTGCATCTTGATTTACTTGGTTTCGATTGCGGTTTCCCTATTGTGTAGTTAATTCATTATTATGTACGTATGATCCTGGGAAATTGGGGCGAAGAATTTATGGGAATTTTATCCTCCAAGAGTTAATTAATGCGCGTTCAAAAAGAACTTATAGTTGGCAAAATGCAATCTAAAGTAAATTTTAATTTGCGCTTAGATTAATGCTACTTAAAATTAGCGTATTGTAATCTATATATTAATACGCAAACATGTTTCATTTCCTCCCTTTTTCTCAGGTCAGGTTCATCATAGGAGAAACCCGCGCATACCGTTAGAAAGGTATAGTCCTGTAGGTGAGCAGAATCTCATTCTAATTCCATCGAACACCAAGGCTAAGCCCCGCAGGCTTTCAAATTTCCAATATTAATCTTATGGAGGAAGGAGAATTGATTGAATCATTAGACAGCTGTTGTAAAACAACTGCTAGAAAAACAGGAAGAACAGATTTTTCAGTTACAAAACATTTTTAAACTAATTGGCTCAAGATCAACTGAATTTTTGGTCGAATTTCGACCAGTGAGCGACCTCTAGTTCAGATAGTTATCACTAGCATTTAATATATGTTGGGCTAAGTCAGTTAATAAGTAGATCCCAAACAAAGAATCTAAACTAAATATCTCAAGTTAGTTGTGGTTAAAATATCATAATTTCATGTTAATTGTAAAATTTTTAGGTGTTAACACGGATTTCAGGCATTGTAGCGGCTCACCCCCTTACTTTGTCTAATACGATCCACGCACAGATCAATAGTCTATGTGGACGGGGCAAAGTAAGGCAAAAAGAAAAAAAAAGAAAAAAAATTCAAATTTCATTGCATTGCACAAACACGCTTATAAAAATGTAAGTGGCCTTGAATTGTTATCTCCTTGTAAAATCATTACACGAAGTATTTATAAAATAAAACAGGTATCATACTGGGTCACATAGTGATTTATCAAACAGAACTACCCTACATTCTATGGACTGACTAGAGGACAAAGAATAACCGTCGTTTTTCGCCGTCAAGCGATTCGTTTCAGCAAGTCATTTTGAGCATTTTAGACCAACTGTTGTGTCACCTGACGAGGTACTTGGTGAGTGGATTGGAAATTGGATTGTTTCTTAAAGTAACGGATGCGTAACCCGGTTCTGCTCCCGCCCGCCGGCTCCAGTACGGGAACAGTTGCGAGAACGACTGGAGCGGTTTACGTAACACTCAATTGTCACTGGTTCACTGATAGGAATTGATTTGTGGGAATGAAAGTGGCTGATTTCGCACTCTGTAGAAAAGAATGGGTTTCCGCAATATTAAGTATTTGTTAATAGATCAAACCGACGAACTTATAAAAAGTTGATGACAATTCCAAGTTTAGTGACAAGTTGAATGGCGATAAAGGCAAAATGTCATTCAAATCTTGCGGAAATAGTAGGCCCACCTACTACAGCCCTACTTTTATTTGGCCATGATCAGCAATGTGTTCGTTCATTACTTCATGTAATCTAACGCATGTACATTCGATGAATATGATTCATTCAAAAGAATCGTTAATTTGTGCCAATAATAGAAATAATTCATAAGAAGCTGTTACTGTAGCTTATACTCGTGTTTATAAATCTTACATTATCCCTCTTTCTAAGCTCAAACATTTTTTTATACGATAGGTATAAAAAAAACACAAGGTCAAAAACAGCAAAGGTCGCTGTGTATTTGCCTATGAATAGTAAGCCTTCTGACATCTATAACCAGTTTGCAATTCATTCAATACTAATCAATGTTTTACCACTGGAATAGAAATCCATCTCATCAAATCTACCTCGGGATTTTCTCCAGTTGTTATCAATGTACAATTTACTTCTTGCGCGGTTTCCAAACAGCAATCGCAGAACACTGTCGCGTCAGACGACAGCCCGGGCTTCTTTGTCGGGGGTTTTGCCGACCAAAGAAAAGCCTCCGGTGAAACTCAGCGGCTTTCCTCCATTGCTCCATTGGTGTATGTTAATGGGGGCCATTTGAGCGCCCGCTGGAACGAGGAGCGGGAAAGCGGAATCGAACCGATACCGAACGGGACCTCAGTCCAACGTTCCCCCAGTCGGCGTCGGGACTGACGGGGTGTGACGTCATTCACAAAGTCTAGATAATAAAAGAAAATTTACAAAACCTATCAATCTTAATATCCAGATATTCGGAGATAATATACTGTAGTTAGATGTAGATATATTCAACCGAAATAAAAAGTCAATATTTCGTAAAAAGACGTATTTCCCTTGTTTATTAGTTGTATTTATTTTTAATTTGACAGTTCTAAATTATAATGCGTGGAATTTATATCGCTACACATTTTAACATCTGACGATGGGTATACGATAAAATAAAATTAGCTTACAGAATTGCGTAGCATTATAACCCAGTCCAGCAGAATTTTTTGGTGTAATACCAATTTTTACTGTTCTGTTTCTGTAAAAGAATTACAGATCCCAAAATTCTGTAGAAGTTTATCCCGTAATACTTTATCTCAAATTGATCTTGAAACTCATCCTCTTCATTGTCAAGATTCCCAGGTCTAAGAAAATTTTGTAGGGTTGGCATGTGAATCTTTTACTTATTCATGTTTTTTTGAATGCACAAATTAGAACAAAACATTTAATGATCATAAGAAGAAGCTCTAAATTCCTGTTCCCTATTTAAGAAAATTGATTTGTTAACCTTCGCAGCAATCTTTAGCCCAACCGTTAAGAGTCATCTTCACCTTTGGGCCAGTATCGCATTGTTGAGCAGTCGGCAATGTTAGCCTTACGGCTTTTAATGTAAAATATGGTGCTTTATCCCCCTGTCTCGGATGCCGTTTTTCAACCGATTTTCTTTAAACTTTGTAAATTTTTAGTTGAATAGTTATATTAGGCTCTTCATACCTCGAAATTTTGAAAAATTAACAAATATTACTCTCTTTGAGTCTGTGACGTCGCAAAGTAACTCGATTTTCCTTAGTAATATTTGTTAAATTTTCAAAATTTCGAGGTATGAGGGGCCTAGTATAACTATTCAACTAAACACTTATAAAGTTTAAAGAAAATCGGTTGAAAAACGTCGTCCGAAACAGAGGTATAAAATATCATGTTTTGCATCAAAAGCCCTATGGCTAACATTGCCGACTGCGCAACAATGGGCTACTGGCCCAGGGATGAAGATGACTCTTATGGATTTAAAAAACGTGGACCCTTGTAATAAGGAGGATTGCGGGGGCTGAGCTTTGGTAACCGAAGGACGTCTGACAGGATGATCCTGGAATGCAGAGTAACTCCTCTTCACTTTCTCTGCGAGAGAGTCTATCGTTACGCTCGTTGTCTTCATTATATCCGTCAACAATATGAACGACTGTGTCCACGTAGGCTACTAGGCTACTTCATGTTACAATGGTCCCGTCGACTGCCAAACATTACATGAGGTTGGTTAGTTTTCACTTTCCGTACTTTGTTATGGTATAATTCCCTTGGGGAAATGGGCGTAACTCCTCTTTTACTGGTGGAATTCGAAAAGTACAAAGACTGCCTGAGATGTGGTACATTTGCTACATTCGCCCCATTAGCCGCATCTTGCTTCCATTGTTAGATGCAGAAAAATTTAAAAATCGTATTGAAACCAGAATGTCAGTTTTGTCTATATGTTTCAGAACCCTGATGTTTTGTTGTGTCTATCTTCTCGAGTGGCCATGTTTACGTTTTGAAAGGGTCGAAACTCTGGTCGTTAGTGTGTTACGATTTTTTTCTATTTGTGGGTTTCAAGGGAAGCACGCCAATCAAAGAGGTCCTCACAATTCTCTATGAATATATCAATTATTATATTTAGCTAATTTCTCACCTCGATCTTTTGTCTAGATGGCATCAACTAATATCTGTGCACTGATCACCACCCCCCCCCCCCCCCCCCAAAGCAGTTTTCAGGCGTAATATGTTCTTAAGTTACAAATACAATGCTGGTTCGTTGGTTGTGCAATTCTGCTGTTACAGATATGAAAATGTTCTGCTGTTATTGTGTTAATAAGTATGAAAATAATTCGGCATAACTGGACGCTCGTGAAAGTTCTTAGCCCGACCCAATTATTTTTTTGTCGTATAAAATAGTAAAACACATTTTATTTTTATAAATTACCACATTAAAAGAAAAATTGAACGTTATAAGTCCATAAAGTGCTATAGATGTTCTATAGATTTTACTCCTGATAGCTCCGAAAGTTTTCTAACTACGCCATCTGGTTTTGATGTGTTATAACACAGGAACAATAACTTTATGACTATAAAGAGAATGTTATTATTCTAAGTAACAGTTATTTTGTTTTACTACTCAATTGTTTTAATAAGTTCTATCTTTTAAAACTAATTCTGTATTTGTAATTAACTAATATAAATAACTTGGCATTACTGTAGGGCAATTTTACTTTGCGACATAAACCAAGTTGAATGTATTTCTTCTTCAGTATCTCGGAGTAGTTTAAACTATGGGTTATGTTGAAACTTATAAAAACATTTTATTTTCGTTGTCTTTCTGGTGTGGTTGTTGTCAAATCCGGTCTTATTTTAAAAGCAGCTATATAGTCGTTTCTCTCGACTATAGCAGCTTCTATCTATACAATGTACTTAAATACTTTTTACTTGTATTCCTAATTTTTACTAATTAAATTCCTTAATTTGTTCTTACCTTATATGAACACGCAGTTTATGGGACTACAGTATGTCTGGTTTGACAGATTTAACCTTTAATTATAGTGCCATTGTACTGACACACTATATGCATCTTTATTGGTTAAATGTTATTAATAATTAATTAACCATCCAAGATGCTTGTCTCATTTTGCATCAGTACAACGTCGCATCCCACTAAAAATTGTCTAAACAAACTTAGTCAAAGATAAAATTTTGTGAAATCTAACTTGAGCTTAAACTTAATATCCTACAAAACAAATTACTGTATAAATGAAAAATTCCAAAAATGTTAACAGGTTTACTTTAATATATTTATTTTGTGAATGTCACTGCTAAAGCTTTTACAACCGTTAAGAAATGGAATTGCGATGATCCTAGAATATTTTTTTATATCTTAAATGTCTCGTGTATAAAAAAACAGCAAGGTTAAAATACAAATATATGGAAATGTTGGTATTGTAAAAAAACTTCTGACAGTAATAGACAATGTATACAGAACAGAATAAGTATAGGGACATCCTTATGGCGAAGTGAGAACGCCGCCTTTAAAACACAGACATATAGCCTACAGTAGCACTACCAAGATTAGGCCTACAGTAAATGGTGATTGGTTGAATGAAACGACGATTAGAATAATTTTGCAGAAGTTTATCATTGTTTTGATTTTTCATAAACAAATATGCTCGGTTAAGGTACGCTATTCCGAAACAAGTTTAACTTAAACTCTGTATAAGTTAAATGCGTTTTAGGAAAGCACCCCTAAGAACTTGTAAGTTTATTAAACGTAGTTTAATTCAATATAAACATATGGACAAATTTGGTTTAAAATCAGTTTAAGCTTTAACTATGTCTTTCGGAATGCGCCTTTCTACCTTCTTTGAGAGGTAGAATGAGCGCTTCCCGTGACAATAAGGCTAAGTAACCCGAGTACCACCGCTTTATTTGTCCCTACCACAGAGTAAGGAACTCCCTACCAAGGAGGTTAAACTAAATATAGAGTGCTACCAAGATAGGAAAGTTTGTCCCCTGTTGATTGACGCCATTTTACCCACGATTCTTGCCGTTTCTATGGTAACCAATCTCAATAGCCTGTTCACAGACCATCAAAGTGGTTTTAAAAACAAACAAACAATAATAACAATAATAATAATCAGTGGTTATAAAAAACTTAATCTGTGACTTTTTAAGCTTGTTGTGACCAATCAGAATAGCTAAAACTGGTAACCAAGGAAACAAAAGGTAAAGTGTGGGAGATGGTTGTCCACTCTTATTCGGTTCTATTGTATTGTAACAGCATAGCAGCAAATGACAACGTTTTTGCCAAGCAGTACGTAGGTCAAATTTTTCTCGTTTGGTTTCGCCTTGACTTAATCAATATTTTCTAGTTACACGCTAATTTGGATAATGCCCAATGGTTTCAATGGGTATAGAAAAAATCCCTACGAACTCGACTTTTGATAACTCGAAACCCTGGATAACCTGCCACAAGACTCTCTCTCTCTAGTCTCTCTAGTCCCTAATCACTATTTCGGGCGATTCCACGATAGCGGCCTGGTAACGCAAGACATTTGCACATCAGCAAAGACATGGTTTATTGAAGAAATTTTTAAATCATATAACGTATTTCATTAAAGCCTTAAAATCTGGAAACGAAATTCTGATCCATTCAGCAAACCCATCGCCGAGCATCATTTTTATCACAGCATTCCGTTATCGTTATAGTAAACACTGCAGCAGCACTGAACATCAACCTCAGACAAAGGAGCGGACATGACTCCGCGTTGTGGGATGAACCGAAGGTCGTCACTTGTGCGACGTGGCAGAACACCAGAACACCTGAACACTGTTATCAGACGTACACCTCCGCATCCTGCGTTCCAGCATCCAGCGGCGACGGGACAAAGACGCGGTGGAGGTCAAAGGGTCGCGTACTTGACCCAGTTCCCGCCACGCCGTCACGTGACCTCCATCGAACAGCTGATCGGATCAGCTGGGCGAGCGGCCGCTGGTTGGCGCGACCGCAAGCCAGCAAAGCCAGCGAGAAAATGGAAATTGTGCAACACAAATTACAATTATTATTTGAGAGTAAAACGTGTGATCAACAACGCTTCAAAGAAAGTAAATTAAAGTAATGTACGTTAATCATGCAGTAAAATACACAAACCTTGTGATTTGTAACGTACTTTACTACTCGTTATCGAACTGGAGAATTTAACCAACAAACAATATTAAATAGACAAAAAACACGAATAATCTTTAATTTACTCATTACTTTACACACTATTCAAATTCTTTTTGGTTGAGACTAAAACTTTCTAACCTTAACCAATCGGAAACATCTAGGAATCAAATTCAAAAAGGTTGAATAGTTTCCCAAATCTCGCCGGAAGGCAAAACTTTCTACGTAAACGCAGTAAAATGCGATAATGGTCCTTATTAATATGGAAACAGAAGCTTTCGTTTCTCATAGCGTCTCGTCGTGATAGGAAAATCGGTGTAAAATTCTAGGGAAAGCGTAGCTGAGGAAGTGGACTGCGGCAAACGGATCAAAACACAAGGTCGGGACAGCGAAACGTGCAGAGGGCCGAAGCGGCGTGGACTGTATAGACTAGAGCGGGTCTACCGGACACACGGGCTTCGAGGACATGACAACAGTGTACTTCGTACTTCACTAAATATGTTGTTGATACAGTATTTATCATCACTTTTCAGATAGGAAAAGTAGTATCTCACCTTAGTAGACTATCGAAAATTTGATTGCATATCTTTAGGGAAAAAATCATAATACGAGCGGTGTCTGAAGCGATGTATTTTCCATGATATCAAAATCTAGCGGGTATCTTGCTTAAAACATTGAATTTAAGAGTGATCAGGCCCAAAAATAAGTTTATAAACAGCCTCAACCCCTAGAAAACTCAAATTTAGTTTAAAATTAAGTTTAAAATTTTAACATTGGTCTTGTGGTCTTATGCCACTTTGGTAACGAAATAACAACAAAAGGTAGACAAAATAAAGTAAAATTTTGAAAAAGCTGTTAATTGTGGTATAGTTGGTTGTTGGTATAAACTTAATAGTCTGATTACCATGATACTAAAACAAAAGTGGATTAAAACCAACGATCAAGGCTCGGTTAACCTAGTACTGGGTAATTGAAAAAGAATGATTCGAATGTTGTCCTTGACATACTTTATATCGTGGCGAAATCAACCACAAAATATTTATGAAACATTCGCCATAGATTATAATTAAATCTACAGCCCTAACTAATAGCTAGGAACCTTCTTTAGGTATTTTCTAAAATGACAAATACAAATTAAACAACTTAAAATATGTTTCCTCCGCCTACTATCTAAAGCCGTATTTTACTCCTTGGAATAGAGTACTAAAGTAATAGTTTTACCCCATGTGACTTGCATACTTAATTTTTCTACCTAGGGAAAACTCAACTTTTTTATACCATGGGCGCTAAAGTTAGTTACATAAGAATAACATTAAAAGAGAGATTAAAAAGAACATGAGTGGCAGTCAGCTGTCACTTGTATTTGTTTCGTTACTCTTTGTTTACTAGTAACAGCTGTAGCATAAGCCATTATGTCAACAGTGTACGTGTTTGTTTACATTTCGCATGGTAGGCTATTAACCTAAGAAGTCCAAAAACTAAGAGTAAGAATTTTGACTATTCTTAAATTCTAGTTTTTTTTTTTTTTTTTGTGTTCTTTAAAAATGGCATAGCCTACCTTGTGTGTTTTTTATGTTGTATATGTGTCTGATCCAGCTTGACGGAGCAAGTTATCATATGAAGGTAAAGTTAAATTATATACGGTAGGCCTATTGTTATAGGCCTAAATGTTATTCGTGTAGGTGGAGGAAACATTTGTACTTTAGTCCCTAGAAGCACAAATAACTATTACAACCACTAACATTTAAAAATGATTTATGTATTTGAGCACGTTTAGATATTTTTCTCATTTATTTAAGCTCTTTAAAACCTTGATAAAGTTTAACGCTTGACAACGCTCATTTAGGAACGCTCGCCGAACAAAATTTTCTTTCTCTTAACTTGATAAAATGTTCGCCAAACATTCATATATTATATTGCCGTCGACCCCTAAAGATGGGGTCAAATATCTCGTCGGTACTGATCAGTAAACTCCTTGTAAAGTATCCGAAACTCCATACGTGAACTACAGTAACTGCACCCACATTTGGGAAGGAGAGTTTAAATTATAACCCGAACGTGGCGTCCACCTGTGTTTTTATGGCGGCCTTAGCCATCTATAAGCTGTAAAACCCGGTATTTATTGGCCGACATAAAACTGTACTTGCCCCAAACTGAATACGTGCTTCTTTGTGTTACGGACTCCGGGTGTTGCCTTAGGTTTCGACCAAACAAAATCAAAGTAATTTTAAAACTCTAACTGAAAAGGGAGTGAATATTGTGTAGCCTGCATTTAAGCGGTGTTGTTATTTTATATGATTTTCCTACTTGCAATACCTTTTGTTCTTAAACGTTCTTTAAATATCATATTGCTTTGATAACTGCTAATTTCACTAATTTCATACATAACAATAAGTTATGTTCGTTAAATTTTTTCTAGAGTAGGCCTATACACTTGTTGCTAAAAATTTAATTTGACTATTCCGTGTCATTGCTAATGTTACTTTTAGTTCTAAATTAATTACACCCCACCAATCCAGTATTGTGATTCCCAGCAATCACCAAAAACTACATGTACACAATATGTATCATATGTATTTGTTGTTTTTATGATATGTTTAAAATACTCAACCCAGTCTCAATGTTATTCTAATGGCAGGGCCGCCCCGAGGGCGGGGCGACCGGGGCAGTTGCCCCGGGCGCCGCGGCCAAGGGGGCGCCACGGCCGAGTGGAAATCCCCGTTTTTAAAGGCTCAAACTTGGGGGGCTTAACACAAATTGTAAAAACTGCATCAATAAATATTTTTGTTTCAAATAGTTTAATACTGTAATAATTTTGTTGATTAGTTCAAATAAACTTTTAAAACAATTTATTATAGTCGGGGAATGAGTAGTGAATAATTATTCATTGTAACTTTAAACCTTTTTTACAAAGCAAGTGGAAGTAAATCATGATAGCATCGTTTTTGGCTGCATGTAAGGCAGGGCGCGCACTACTTCGGAATCGGCTCGGCTCGGCCGGAATTGGCGCGGTGAGTAAATTTGCTTTGCATGTAATGTAATGGAGACCCGCGCACTACATCGGGACGGCACGGCACGGATCGGCATTTGCCGTCGGCACTATGTTACATGCAAAGCACCGGGCCGATTCCGGCCGAGCCGAGCCGATTCCGAAGTAGTGCGCGCCCTACTGTGTTGTACTGTGTTGTGTGTGCCCTACTGTGTGTTGTTGGTGTGAACATTCTCTCTTATTATTTTTGTTCTGTGGCTTACATTAACTAACAGCATTACATTACAAAACTATAGTAAGATGTACAAAAGTAGTCCGATGGAAATTTAACGGCTGTGTCCCCACTCACACACTCTTGCCCTGCAATGTTATCATTTGTGGTTATGTTTATCATGTGTAATACCACTATATTGTTGGGAGATGACTTATTTGTTGGCTAGTGAAGGGGAAGATACTCCCACCACTATCAGCTGTTAAATAGCATTGAAATAAAAGAAAACATTTTTAACTAACCAATAGGAGAGCTAGAAATGACTGAGGTGGGGGTAACCTCCCCTCAATCCCTTTTTTCCTAGCTGGCCAACAAGTCATCTCCCAACAGTAAAATGTGTTTCACAAAAAAATTTTGCAACAATGTATCGACTCTCATCGGACTATTTTCGTAAATCTATCTTCTTATTTCTATAAGGGTTTCGTCTGTTACGTCCCTTTTTCTCTCGACCTACTGAACCGATTTTTAAGATAGAGGTGTCATTTTAAAGCTTAGTATATACCGCAGTGACTAATCGTAATTAAAAAGGTCATATTGTTTCGGGCTTCGCCCCCTCCTTTATTCCTAGAAGGTGCTTTAAAATGTTGACCAACTTTAATTGCAAGTTCTTTAATGTGAATTGTAATTTAACAGCTGATTACCTTCAGATGAATTTTAAAAGCCAGATAGTAAACAAAAATAGATCTATTTCACTTCATAATCAACATTCACGTACTGTAGGTGAGTTTCACTCATACAGAATCATAAAATGCGCAATTTGCGCACGGGCCATCTCGTCCTAACAGCATTGAAAAGTTAGCCATTCACTTAATTTAGTGCTTAGAATTGTAATTTAACATTACAGTTTACAAGATATGCCAATTATTTAATTTAGGGGGCGCTGGTCAAAACCTTGCCCCGGGCGCCTATTGCCCTCGGGGCGGCCCTGTCTAATGGGAAAATTTCATATTTCAGATTGCTTCTTTATTTTAAATCCAATCCTTCTCATTTTAAATCTAGACTCCCTCACTCATACCTTGAAATTATCGGTGAAACTAGTTGCTTTAATTTGAGTGTTTTAGGTTTGGGACAAGCCCGTATAGCTAATTCGAGCGATAGCTTGCATATGCGTTTGAAAATACTTTGTAGAGCACATACCGAACTTCGAACAAAAACAATTTTACGAAATATCTATTTGAATGTGAGTTATTTTTATGAATAACATTGTAAAATTATGATCAATTTAATGGAACACAAAAGAATCTTAGGCCTAGCTTATACGGTAATCAGTTAAATTAATTTGTCTACAAACAAGTAAAATATCAATTTTGAACAAATCTTCTGTTCAGCAACCCTAACTTGTAAGGACGGTAACCTCGTGGCCACCTTCTTTTATATCGGTTCAGAGATATTGATGGATTTTATGAATCCTTCTCCCCCACACAACACCACGTAATTACTTAATCGCTTTCTACAGACGCCGATAGATCGTATTCTAAGGTGAATATGAATGAAATATGACTGTAGAATTGGTGTGATGCTTTGTGTAGCTTTGTTAATGTCTAAGACCAGCTGAGTCTAGTGGTCACATACTAGGTGATCTCGTCGCTCGAGTATTCCGCCATCCAGGTACAGTTGAGAGAGAGTCACCGTCGTGGTAGTGGACGAGATGATGAAGACATATCAGACATATCGCAACTGTCGAGGCTCGCGCTTGCGCAAACCTCGGTATGCTCACGCACTCGTCACGCCGGATGGCGACAACGTCACGGCGCATCCGGTGGCGTGACAATCTGAAGGTGCAGGAGTTTGGGAGGATTTCTCTTGGGGAAGAAGGTTTAGAATGGTCATCAGCTTAGAAATGCTACAGACTGGTTGTTCCTGAGGAATTTGGAGGGCACATGCTACAAGCCGGTTAGGGGTTAGGTATGTTTCCCTGAGTGGATGGAAGATGTGATTTGAAGGAATTCAAAAGGCAATACGGCATTACTTCATTCAGAAGGTAGAGAAGGTATCCATCTTTTGAGGAGATCCAAACACCCCCAGATACAGGGAATTCCAACAAAATTTCATAAAGTAATAAAACTGAGAAAGGTTAAGAAGTCAGTTGTTTACAGAATTAAAATTTGACGGTTGAACGAGGTTTTATGAAAACATTGTGTTCATTCTAAACTAGGTGCAGTAGGAATAACTGAAAACATTACCCAAATCCGAGGGGCAACAAACAAAAATAATCTTTGGCAAAACACCTGTGACGCAAATCATGACATCAACGATCTGGGAACTGGCATAGAACTTCTTCACACCTGTAGGAAAGGCAAAACTGTAGATTGGATACATTGGAGGAATGTGAAATTTCGCAAAAGAAACAACAACTGTGATAATATTATTTTAAATTAAAAGCTCTAATACCAATCACACTTAATTTTAACAGAATTTTATAAAGGATCAGGCAACCAAACCCAGGAGAGCAAAGCAGCCAAGTGCAATTAATTGATAATTTCGCCAAGCCAGGCCCGACGACGCAGGGATAATATAACCTCATCCAGTTGGCTTCTCGTGTTTTACTTAATTTTAATGTCAATAAAGTTTGTTTTAATTCAATACACTTTAATTATCGGAATAGAGAATGAAAAGCGAGAGATTGTAACTCAGCTTGCATTTCCGGGGCATCAGAATAGATCAAAGCTATACCTTTCTTAATTTACATTAATTAATTAAGTTTGTTTTGCCCGAATGCAACACTTCAATGGATTCCCTATCTCAACCTATGTACAAGACTCTCACTTCAATTGACCTAATTTCAACATTTCGAGTCACGTTCTTTCAAAAACCTAGACCAAATCCTCAACAACAACAACCCATCAAAAGATTCCACTTCACCGTAGACCATACGCGTGTCCAAAGCGCACTTCTTCTTCTTCATGTAGTCCGTGAGTATTTCCCAGCGACTTCCGTATCCCTGCCACTCAACAATGACCGGTTGGATCACCCACGACCCCGTTACCTCTGGACTATGGTTATCCTGTTTTCCGGTTACGTAATTGCATCAGCTTTGCCAAAATGTTGCAACGTTGCAACCGATTTTCTGTTCGCGACCGCGCCTAAACAGGTAAATGGCGGTGGACGAAAACTACCGGGTTGTTTCTTTGACGTCGGGTTGCATAGTGAGCTTCGCAGTAAATTGAAGAGAATTGTGGAGATATAACTGGATGCTATTGTCAGACTAATAGTCTACAATAGAAGCAAAAGAGGTCCGCCAACCTCTTAAAAAAATATTACCAATACTATTTTTATTCTAAAACTGTTTTAGCAATAAAAGTAATAGTTCATTTAGTTACTTCAAATTCTATGACACTTTAAAATGCCTGGACGACGGTAAAGACGACCTCAGAAGCGATGTAGTTTGACCAAATAGTAGTTTTCACTTTTCAATCTTCTCGAAATCCATCTTAGGAGCGTTTAAGCACCTAAGTAATCTCAAACATTTTGCCAACTGAGCCACATGTAGGTATAGTAATATCAAAATATTAGAAGTGGTTTACATACCTTCTGTCATCAATCCTTGAAGTGGTAACTGGTTACCATGGTTTCGGCACTGGTTGTGCCATGATCACACCTTGCAGTACGAGAACTTAAGAGTAATTCAAGGTG